>JAENPR010002301.1:0-62813 GCA_018135685.1 Themeda triandra | reverse complement strand
TGTTAACACTGGATTTTGGTCAACATTGAGAAGATGACAGTGGACCCAAAGACACGGCAAGAAGAGTATTCGGCAAACGACTAGCGGTCGGCTAATTCTCGGTGCTTCGGCAAATGCCCATGCGGTCGGCTATCTCGAGAAGGCGGTGATTCCATTCGAAAAAAAGAAGATGGCATGAAAAGACGATTCAGAGAAGAAAAGATGTAAAAATAGAGGACTCCGAAGAGAATTAGAGCTAAGAGTCGTAGTTTCCAAATTTTGTTTAGTATTTTTTATAAATCGTAGTCTTTTAGGACTCGTGTTCTGCTCAGGGTATAAATATACACCCCGGCTATTGTAAAAAAGGAATTCACAATCAAATCAATACAACCGGCCCCTTGCCAAGTTTCGAGTCCTTTTCGTCGTGTCGTCGAGTTCTTCGAGAGGAGCCATCGATCCGTCGACCTCCGTAAGTATCGACAACCTTGCTATCATGTCTAGTATCATGCGGTGGATTTAAATCATGGTGCAAGTAGTCTTGTTTGTCTCGACTGGATGGCCGTGCGGGCAAATGTCTACTTGACGATCAGGAAGTCTTTGCTTATGCTTTGTTTATCTCGACTAGATGGCCGTGCGGCAGGCGTCCGCTTGATAGCTTAACGAAGCAAGATAGTTATCGGCTCTATTAGATTCGGCAAGGTCTAGTAGATTCATCAAGTTATCATGTGTTGCATTGTCTTTAATGTTTTATATATTTGTAACGCTCTTTTGCCCAATCTAGATTGGTACGCTTCGGCTTTTGATAGACATATTTGCTCTTAATTCATGATAGGTAAATCATATGCTTGTATAGCCGAATTAGATCAATCTAGGTTGCTACATGTTGTGGGTTCATGCACGTTAAAGTGTATTTAACCCTAAGAGAACTAAGTATCATGCGGCAGATGCAGGTTTTGTTAGGTTTAGATCATGTTAGCTTGTTTGTTCCTTCTTCATGGACCCCAATTCGGCAATCTTGCCGAATATGGTTGTGCTTACACGAGTAATGAGTATTTATAGATCTATTTGAATATATGCATGCTTTTAGCTTCTTATTATTAGATTGTATCATGCGGTGGATTAATCTGGTCGTAAGAAGTGGTGTAGATTCATAGCGAGCAGTATCATGCGGTGGATTAACTTGCTTGGGTTTATGCTTGACGGGTTTATGAAGGCTAGACGTGCGGCATACTAGTTGAATTAGCCTATGCATGCATTATTTAAATAGATTTATATTTATGAATTATCTGTTTAATATTTATCATGCCTTGATGATGTCATTGGTCTAGAATTTATGTTTCTATATGATATATGATGATCAATTTAGGCTTGTTCAAACATGTCTTCTCATACATATGTATTCGGCAATCAATGTTTTATACGTTTTATTTCATATTTGCCGAATGATCTATAAACGTGCCTTGGCAGGCAGCTTCTATAGTTGTATGTCGTCGTAAGTGGCTTCAGGGCCGTAAATATGGAACTGTCTGGTCTCACCCAGCATGTTCCAGTTTTGATCTCACAGTTTTATCCCTTGTTGGTTTTCAGGTCAAACCGACTGGCACGTCTTCGGATTCCAAACCGTCCGGGCACCCGATTGAAGCCACGCTTTTTTTCGGCTTGCTGTGTGTGAGGCACAGAGGGCCACATTTTGTGCCAACACACTTTCTGGCACGCCCGGTGGGACCACTTTTAGTTCAAGATGGCTGACATCAGCAATAGTCACGTTCTGGATGTGGCCATGGAAGAGTTGCCAGAAAACTTCAGGGAATTGGTGCAGCAGGCATGTGAGCAATACCAACGAAGTGTTTGATGTCCTTTTCCAAGAACAAGAGCAACAAGGTGATCCGAAGCAATCATTTGCCAAGGGTTCTTCTTCCACATCAAACTGATTACACTGAAGAAGAGGATGCTCACAAGATGGCAGCACTGATCTACAAGGCTATGGGAGAAACCATGACAAACCATCATACAACTTTTCTTAATACCTTTCGGGCAATCATGGTCAGCACTTTTGGTCCAACGGCCGATAAATACTTTGAAGAAAATGCTGGCCCAATCAGCGGATCAACATTTTCAATGTACCTAAGCATCAAGAGAAGCCTGCTGGAGGAGAAGCAGCGTCTGCCTCAAACAAAGGTGGACCGGCTCCTAATGAGAAACAACCGCATCCTACCTATGGCCAGGCTACATTTGGTACAACAGGAGAAGTGCCACCATCAGCCTTTAGGGTGTCTCCAACAGCAAACAGGTTACAAAATAACATGTATGGAGATGGGTATCAGGAGTTTACTAATTACAGTGCTCTCAATGCTATGCCGAATCCGGGATATAAGAGTGCTTCAGGATTGCCTTCTGGAGGACAGATGCAAGGAGCTCAAGATTCAAGCATTGACGTGTTGGTGCACAGGATGGCCGATATGATGCAGAATCAGTTCGGCTTGAAGCCCAAGAAACAATCCTATTCATACCAATCTCCTTATCCAGAGTGGTACAACAGAGTGGCACTTCCTCCTAGGGTAAAGCCTCCAACAGATTTGACCAAGTTTTCTGGTCAAGATGATACCAGCACTGTAGAGCACATCAGTCGATACTTGATGCAGCTTGGGGAAGTCAGGCGCTGCAGATGAAGCTTGGAGGATTCGATATTTTCTCTATCTCTCACGGACCAGCCTTCACTTGGTTCACATCTTTACCAGCTCATTCCATTGGTACATGGGCCGATCTGGAGCAGAAGTTTCATTCATATTTCTACACAGGTACCAATGAGAAGAAGATGGTTGATCTGATGACTCTGAGGATGAGAACAAATGAGACACCACTGGAATATCTTCGTAGGTTCAGGGAGACCAAGAACTTGTGCTATTCCCTGAATATACCAAATGATCAGTTACCAGGAATGGTTATAGCAGGCATGTTGCCGAATATCAGAGAGAAACTATTCGGCATGGAGTTTGATGACCTTGGCCAACTTTCACAACGATTAGCAGCTATGAGTAATCAAGCTCAGGGGTTTAGGAGAGATGGTCGCTTTCAGAAGAACAATGCCACCAATGAGGTGTATCAAGGCTTTCTGGAAGAAGCAAATGAGTATGTTGATGAAGATGACATAGCTGTAGCTGAGCTAAATTGGGCAAAGGAGCCTACTCAAGTTAATCAATGCTGGTTGAGGCAACAAAAGGGAGCTTATGATTTTGATGTTACTAAGGCAGATAAGCTCTTTGCATTGTTGGTGAAGGAAGGTCGCATCAAGTTGCCGAAGGACATCCCATGCTACATCGTCCCGAAGGTGTAAAAGACAAAAAGTATTGTGGCTACCATAACACTAATTCTCACTCCATCAATGATTGCCGAGTGTTCAGAGTGCGGATCCAGAAAGCTATTCAAGAGGGACACCTGAGATTCAATGGCAAGATGAAAGTTGATGATCAACCTTTTCCACAAAATATGATTTCTTTCTCTCGTGAGCATGGTCTCTTCAAATGATCCCAAGGGAAAAGGCAAGATGAAAGTGCTAACTTCGACGAGCAAAGAAAAGTGGTGCTATTGATCCCGATCGGCAAGTCTCCGGTGAAGAGCTGCAACGGCGGGTTCGGTTCCCGAATAGCCGAACCAAAGGGGAGAAACTTCCAAGCCCGAGTCACATCACGCATCTTGCTTGAATAAATGGCGAGAGAGAGAGAAGAGAGGATACTATGAAAAGCGAGGTTTATGGAAGAATGCCGAGGTATGAAGAAGAAATGTACCGAAAGGAACAAGAGGCATACATGAGAGAACAGAGCGCCTCATTGGGGTTGTTCATTCTCTAAGCATTGTTGGAATGAAGGTTTGAAGCTGCCTACTAGAAATAATTGTCCTGAGTGTAGTGTCCAATACTCAGAGTATAGGCAGTCTTGAGCCAACCACCGTCCCATTCATGAAAGGCTTGGAACGCATTTTTCTGAGGACGATCGACGCTTAAAAATAGATGGTTTTGAGAATCAGCAAAGGAAGAGATTTGCAGATCAAGGTTGGACTCATAATAGGATGCATGATGAAGAAGAAGACTCCTATGAATATGTATGGCAAAAAGGACAAGTGGTGTCCTCCGTGTCCGAGGAAAAGCCGAGAAGAGGAGAGTTCAACGCTTGAGGAACCGGAACCGAAACAAGCAAAATGCCGAAAAGAAGCAAATATGGCGCCCTAAGGAGAAGCCCGATGAACATGGTCCTTCGGCTGACGCTTGCATGGCTTTCTTCCTCCCTTCAGAGTTTATAGCTCCCGAAAGCCAAGAGGTCCAAGAAGAGGTGTACTCTGATTTTGATGAGAGTGAGTATCAAGATTTGATGGCTCAACTTGTGTTGACACAGCTGAGCAGTTTTTGACAAGCCAGCCAAGCATCGTCACTTGAAGCCGCTCTATTTGAAAGGGTATGTCAATGGCAAGCCTCGACCAAGATGTTTGTTGATGGAGGAGGAGCTGCTATCAATATCATGCCATATACAACCTTCAGAAAGCTTGGGATGACAAGTGAGGACCTACTAAAGACTGACATGATTCTTAGGGATTTTGCTGGCAACCCCTCTGACACTCGTGGAGCTGTGCATGTTGAGTTGATGATTGGCTCAAAGACTCTGATTACTATATTCTTTGTCATTGATGGCAAGGGGCATATAGTCTGCTTCTAGGGAGAGACTGGATACATGCCAATTGCTGCATCCCCTCAACCATGCACCAAATTCTTATTTAATGGATTGGGGATGACATTGAGGTTGTTCATGCTGATGATTCGGTAAGTGTTGCTGCTTGAGCCTGCTTCCTGGGAATATGATGGCTTTGACTGTTTCTTTGGTAAAGAGTGGGAAGAAGGTCCTATGAATGTTTTCAACAAGGATCAACAGCTGATCCAAGCAGTTGGCTCTCACAGTAATTTTTAATGGGTAATCCAATCGATGGCAACAAAGGAAAGCTGGGTCGTGGTTTTATATCGGCCGACAAGTTGGAAGAAATAGATATTGGTGATAGTTCTAAGCCAAGGCCGATGTATATTAGTGTAAATTTAGACCCAGAGTACAAATCAAAGTTGGTAGAACTATTGAAAGAATTCAAAGATTGTTTTGCTTAGGATTATACAGAGATGCCTGGATTGGATCATTCTATCATTGAGCATCGATTGCCTATTAAGCCTGGATTTCGTCCATACAAACAACCTCCACGAAAAATCTACAAAGAGAAGGTATTGGCCGATGTGAAGAAGGAAATTGAAAGATTAATAGAAGCAAATTTCATTCGGCCATGCAGATATGCAGAGTGGATTTGAAGAAAAATAGAAAAATGAGGGTCTGTATAGACTTCAGAGATATTAATAAAGCCACTCCTATGGATGGATACCCGATGCCAGTTGCCGATTTGCTAGTAGATGTAGCAGCAGGCTATGAGATTATCAGTTTTATGGATGGGAACGCTGGCTATAATCAAATTTTTATGGCAATAGAAGATATCGCAAAGACAACTTTAGGTGTCCTAGTCATATTGGCTTGTTTGAATTTATAGTTATGACATTTGGGTTAAAGAATGCCGGTGCAACTTATCAAAGAGCCATGAATTATATCTTTCATGAGTTGATCGGCAAAATTGTGGAAATTTACATTGATGATGTGGTGGTCAAGTCTAGGAACCTTGAAGGACATTTAGCCGATTTGAGGAAGACTTTGGAGTGTACAAGAAAGCATGGCTTGAAGATGAATCCAAACAAGTGTGCCTTTGGAGTATCGGCTGGTGAGTTTTTGGGATTTTTAGTTCATAAAAGAGGAATTGAGGTTGGAAAAAAGAGCATGGAAGCAATAGACAAGGTTGTACCTCCAACTAATCTCATAGAATTGCAGTCATTGCTGGGCAAGATCAATTTTGTGAGGAGGTTCATATCCAATTTATCAGAAAGAGTTTTGCCTTTTTCTCCACTTTTGAAGCTCAAGAAGGATCAGAAATTTGTATGGGGTGACATACAACAAAAGGCTTTTGATGAAATCAAACAATATATGAAGGCACCACCTGTACTAGTACCTCCGCAACTTGACAAGCCTTTTAAGTTGTATGTGGCGGCCGATAGCCTGACAATAGGATCGGCCCTCATGCAAGAATTTGAGGGAAAAGAAAGAGTGATAGCTTATCTTAGCCGAAAGCTGCTGGACCCAGAAACAAGGTATTCGGCTATAGAGAAACTTTGCCTGTGTTTTCATTACTCATGTACCAAGTTTTGGCACTATTTGTTAAATGTCGAATGCGTGGTGGTTTCTAGTTTTCATGTAATCAAACATGTGTTATCAATGCCAATTTTGAATGGAAGAATTGGCGAATGGATTTTAGCATTATCAAAATTTGATTTGAAATATGAGTCGGCAAAAGCGGTAAAAGGTCAAATTATTGCCGATTTTATTACCCAGCATCGGGATCTTTCTATTGATGCGATAAGCATTGCACCTTGGGCTTTATTCTTTGATGGTTCATCTTGTAGCAAAGGTGGTGGTGCTGGTATTCTCTTGATTTCCCCACAAGGAGTAACTTTTGAGTACGCAATTCCTATTGAATTTCATGTTACTAATAATCAAGCAGAATATGAGGCACTGCTCAAAGGGCTTCGGCTTCTTATAGAAGTAAAAGCCGTTGCTGTTGAAATCTTTGGGGATTCTGAGTTGGTAATTAATCAGTTGAATGGTCAGTATGAGTGCAAGAATGACATATTAAGAGAATATTATGAAGAATGCCGAGAACTCTTGAAGAATTTTCCAGTAATAACCTTGCATCATATCCCTAGAGAGCACAATGAAGAAGCAAATAAGTTAGCTCAAGCTGCTTCTGGATATCGAGAGAATCGGGAAATTTTTGCTATAGAAGAAGGTGTTTTTAATACCGATCAAGTGGATAGTGATTGGAGGTGTGATATTACCAATTATCTAAAGAATCCATCTCAGAAAGTTTCCCGAAAACTCAGGTACAAAGCCCTCAAATTTGTACTTCTTGATGATCAACTGTACTACAAATCTATCGATGGAGTGTTGCTCAAATGTTTGAGTCAAGAAGAGGCCAGAAAGGTTATGTATGAGGTTCATGAGGGCTTATGTGGTGCACACCAGTCAGCTTATCGGATGAAGTGGATGATTAGGAGAACTAGTTATTTTTGGTCGACTATGTTGGAAGATTGTTTTGAATATTACAAAGGGTGTCACGATTGTCAAAGATTCGGCAATATTCAGAAAGCTCCAGCATCTCCTATGAACCCCATAATCAAACCTTGGCCATTCAGAGGATGGGGTATAGATTTGATTGGTTAGATTAATCCTCCTTCTAGCAAGGGACACAAATTTGTGCTATTGGCCACAGATTATTTTACCAAGTGGGTTGAAGCTATCCCTCTAAAGAAGGTTACATCAGAAAACATGATCAGTTTTGTCAAAGAGCATATAATTCACAGATTTGGGATCCCTCAGACTATAACAACTGATCAAGGAACTCAGTTTACTTCTTCAGAATTTTGCAATTTTGCCGAAGACATGGGAATTAAGTTATTAAATTCCTCTCCATATTATGCACAAGCCAATGGCCAAGCGAGGGCATCAAATAAGATTATGATTAAAATCATCCGAGAAGAAAATTGATGAAAAGCCAAGGAAGATGGCATTTGATCCTCAATGAAGCGTTGTGGGCTTACCGAATGGCTTGTCATGGGTCTACTCGGGCATCTCCCTATGAGTTGTTTATGGGCATCATGTCGTATTACCATGGGAATTACACGGGTTCAAGACGAGTCATGTTGCAGAAAGATTTGGTAGAAAAAGACTACAAGAATCTGATGATGGATGAGCTAGAAGATTTGCATTTGATTCATCTCAGGGCATTGGAGAATATTGAGAAAAACAAGATGCGCGTTGCCAAATATTATAACAAGAAGGTTAGAGTGAAGCAATTTGCAGAAGGAGACTTGGTTTGGAAAACTATATTGCCGATTGGAACAAAAGATAGAGCATTCGGCAAATGGTCCCCAAACTGGGAAGGACCTCTTCGGGTAGTAAAGTGTGTACCTGGCAACGCATACATATTGAAAAACTTGTTCGGAGAGGAATTTACCAGAGCCATCAATGGAAGATTTCTTAAGAAATATTATCCCAGTGTCAGAATTGGTTCATGAGAGAAGATCAGAAATCAGATGTGAATAGCCGATGAAAGAAAAAATCACCTTTAGCCTAAAAAATGAAGCAGAAAATAGCCGATATTGTTCATATCGCCTCTAGCACAAAATAGCCGATACAGTTTGTGTCGCCTTTAGTACAAAAAATATTTGTGCATAACCCGGGTGGCTTCAGCATTTTTCAGCTGGTAGGTTTATCGGGAGAAGAGAAAGGTGAAATGCAGTAAATGAGATGCCGAATGACATGTCGTGTCAATTGTGACGCAAAACCAAGATCTAATCAGCTAAGGTGATGTCATGCGTTCGGGAAAATGTCCTTTGGAAAACTGTCACAATCGGAAATTTTACTGGAGGCAATCAGGAGACATAAGCGAAAATTCTTTCAAAGGATAGTTTATTTACACCAAATCCATCCTAATACAAACTACTCCTCAAATAGCTTGTTGAGGACAAAATGGGGATTAGTACATTCATCAAGAGCAGTGGCGTGATCATCGTAGGCCTCCAGATGCTCCTCGATGTTGTCGACCTCATCTGGACGACCGCCAGAGAAGCCGACTGCCTGGACGGAGTAGTCTTCGTTGGTCCGGGAGGTCATCACCGCCAGCCCGAGGCAGATGCCAAGGTGCACACCTTGGATGACGGCCTGATCTACACGGCCGTCCACAGCATCAAGGCGGTCTTCGACCTTCTCCCCCTGGGCATTCACCTTGATGGCAACCCTGTTTGCCGCCGCCTTCAGACGGTCATTCTCCGCAGAAAGTGCTGAACAAAGAAGAAAATAAGTTGACGAGCAAGGGAAACTAGGATGAGAAATCTAGTCAGGGACATCAAACCAGTGATGGCGTTGCAGAGTTGCTTCCGCTGATCCTCCCATTCGGCTTGCTCGATGCCGAACTTCTTGGAGACGTCCTCCAGCTCCTTCCGGGCCTCATCCCTCTCCTGGCGATACATGACCGCATCGGCATGGGCATACCGAGGGCCTTTTGGCTCTGCCAGACCCCAAGGGTTGGAGTGATACGAATCGTCAGACTCAGAGGGGCCCGGCGAATCGGCAGCAGGCTCGCCAAAAGCGCCCGATTGGGTCACCGTTGCCGGAGGGAGGAGCTGGTAATGGCCGGTGAGAGCCCTTATTTCCCTGAGAAGATCAGCAGAAAATCAAGATCAAAGAAGATGAACAGGAAAAATAACCGCAAGGGGGTAAGAAATCGATTCTCACCCACGGTGCCGGTGGTTCCGCGCTTGGCTTCCTTCTGCCTCTTCCTCAGCAGGGCGCTTGCCATGGTCGCCACCGCCTGCCATTGATGGACTACAAGCTAGGATTGCTCTCTGATTTGATTTGGGCAGAGAGATGAAGAGATGGCAATGGAAACTGCTCGATTGGAAGTGATGATGAAAGACGGAGTGGGGTCGTATTTATGGATACTGAGAGCGTGCCCCGGGAAAGCCAAGCGATGAAATAGGGTTTTCACACTCTTGGGCCATTACTGGACCGGGCCGGATCCGAATAAATCGAAGAAATCGTTGCTCCAGAAAAATTTTTTTGTTGCAATCGGGAAGTCAATGATTCAGCTAAACTGAGAAAGATTTTTAAGACTTGTTGCCTCAGGAAAAATTCGGTTTCAATCGGTAAGCCGATGGTGTTCGATTAAATAGAGATCTAGGAATAAGAGGGCAAAGCTTTGAGGAAAGACAAAGGAAAGTACAGTCATTCAGAAGTACAAATTGTTCAGAGAATACAGTACTGCATTTGATTACAAGCCAATGATTCACTCATTCAAGAAGAGATTAATTACATCCATGGCATTGTTCCTAATTTGGCTAACATCACTCAGCACCTTCTGATCATCCTCTTTAGAGCTTTGAATTTTGGCAAGCCTTGTTTTGATCTGCTGGTTCTCTTTGATGATAGATGTTATTGTTGCCCTAGCTACCTCTATAGAGCCTGGCAGATCAGCAATTTTATCCCTATGAGATTGGATTTTGGCATTTAGTTCAGCCAATTGAGCCTCCAATTTGATTTTCTCTTCCTCCATGGCTTTCAGTTCAGGTTCCAAAGTCACCAGGAAATTCTTAGCAGCCTGAATCTGAGAATGAAGCTCCTTGACTTGCTGTTCTTTCACCAGATTGTCATTCTGCAAGTTGTTTCTGGTAGTTATACTCTTGCTTGCCCTCCTGACTTTGGCAAAGTGATCATCAAGATGAGCTACAGATTCTAGGGAAACCCTGAGAGTAGGAGGTATCTCTTGATCAACAAGCTCGAGGATGTCCCTGATCTGGTCTACATCTTGGACCAAAGTGGTTATGTCCTTGTTGAGCAGAAGAATTATCTCTCTCAGCCGAGCCTGATTTTCTGCTGATAATTGCTGCTGAGAGGAAGCTTCTTCACCTTTCTCACCAATGTATTCTTCAATGATGAGAGAATAACTGGCTTTTGACTAAGCACCATCCTTCTAAAAGGAAAGAAAAGGGGGAGAGTGTTTTTAGCCGATTAAGGATCAGCCACCAAAACAACCAAATTAGAATGTTACCTTCTGTATGGGATCTGCATCAAGATGGATTGTATTTTCATTTGTTTCAAGATTGAGAGCAGGATCTTCATCAGACTAGACTATATTTTGGTCTGCCTCAGGATTGTGAGTATCTGAAGGTGGTGAGCTTGGAGCTTGATGAGCTTGATGAGGAAGGCATCCTTCTGCTGTCTCTTCCACAAAATTGTCTGAAGAAGGGTGATAGAATATAAATGCAAATGAGTAAATCAGACAGAGAAAAAGGAAAGTGATGAATTGAAGGTAAATACCAGTTTGGCCAGTAGCCTCATGATGTTCTGCATTGTCAGTAGGACCCTCAGGGGAGTCTACCACAGTTGTTGTGTTGGCTGATCTTTGGGGACTAGCCTATGGCTGTGACAAAGATAATGAATATAGGGGGACCAAAATTATTGCCAGATGAAAATTAAAGAAATTCATACCTTGACTGGTGATTTGGTCTTCTTAGACCTTGGCCACTTGGTTATGACAATTTCATTGGTCGACCCAGCAAGAGCTTTTCTTTTGTACTCCCTCAGAGGTGCTGAGTCCACAGATGCAGGGATCTTCATAAAAGCTACCAGAGTTGGAGCATTGAATCCTAGAGCAGGGATGGGTCCAGCTTGGTAATATTGGACTTCTGGAGAAGGAAGGGGAGGTTCAATATCCTATAGAAGACAAGGTATTCAAGATGAAAAGAGGATCCAGAAGCAAAAGATCATGATCACAAAGAAAATTATCTCACTGTCAGAAGCAAAACTGGGTTGCAAATCTTGGCATAGAGGATGCACTGGCACATTGAAAATGTGAGCATGCCATTCTTGCCACCAGGAGTCAAATAGAGGATGGGCAGCCTCTATCAAACCAAGTGGAGAAGGCTCATATGTTGGTAGGTCCCATCCAAGCTCAAAGACTTTGCTGGCTTCTATGTTATCTCCTATTTTCTCCCTGGGCCTTATGATGTTGGAGAAGAACAGTCTTGGGGGCAACTGGCCACATCCCAATTGTCTAGCTGCCATGTTTGGATTATAAAATTCATAGGTAGGATGTAATAGCCTTCCATGATGAAATTCTGCTGGCAAGGTGCAAGGTTTGATGAAAGAATTAAAGATCTCTGTGGATATTTGATCTGAACAGCCAGTTTCATAGTTGAATTTGCAGGGCAAAGTCAAATCTACATTTTCCATATAAGGGAGCCAGATCACATTGTTAAATCCTTTGAAGAATAGCTTGAACAGATGGCCAATGTCCATATCAATAATGATAGAGGATGCTGCTTCCCCATATGTCTGACAAGCTTTTTCTTTTGTTGTGCCATCTTTAGCATAGTTAACTGAAGGGAAGCCCAAATCATGAAGATCTACGAGATTATTCGATGCATGTACAGCTGCAGCCACATCTGAACCAACCACCAGGGACCATTCACACAATGTATTTCTCCAGGCTGACGCATCTGAACAGTAATCTGGTGCATCATATGGTAGACAGCCCCTAAGAGATATTTGCCCAGGGGAATTAGGGTACCTGAAGCCAAATCTTCAGCCATCACCATGTGGTTCAGAGTTGGCTCATTGGATTTGCTGCAGAAGACATGAAAGCTCTGTATTCCTTCTCAGCCACAGCACCAGATGACATGTAAGTCTGAATGTATTTTGTCCATCCACCTCCTGATTTAACTGCCTTCTGGTTGCTGGTACCCTTGTACTTGAAAGGGTATACTGGTTTTGTCACATTCAGGCCAGTCATCATGAACACATCGGCTAATGTGATAGTCATTGGACCATGGCCGAAGATAAAGCATTGGCAGCATCAGACCAAAAATGAGAAGCTGCTATCAAGAGAGGATCATTCCTAGGCATTTCGGACAGAGATAACTCTAAGCAGTGATGAATGTCTTGGGATTCCCAACTGCTGCTGCTCTTAGCTAGTATCCTCCGGTACCAATTTCGCCATCCTGCGATTGGAGGAAGCGGCCAGGTCTTGAAAGTGTTTGGCCATCTGCTTGGCGGGGCTACTCCAGATTTGAAGGGGATCCTCAGAGTCTCTTTTTCAACAAACTCGATCGGGTTAGGGTCTCTCATTGGGCCAAGGAAGTAAGAATCAGGATTCACAGCATGAGGAATCAAAATCTGATCCTTGTACTCCTTCAGAAAGGAACAGGGGGGAACTGAATCAGGAGAAGCAGAGAATTGATTTGAAAGTTACCGAATGCGCAGAATAAGTAGGGTTACCTCTGGAACTCCCTCCTGGGTCGCCATTAAGGATTCAAAGTGAATCTGGGTGGAACAGATTTCTCGAGTGGCGGCTGCGACTGTGGACAATGTTGACCTAGGTGAAGAGGACTTGTGGTCAATTTCAGAATAAAATCACTTTTATCCCGAAATTGAGGGGGCATGTGTTAACACTGGATTTTGGTCAACATTGAGAAGATGACAGGTGGACCCAGCACACGGCAAGAAGAGTATTCGGCAAACGACTGAGCGGTCGGCTAATTCTCGGTGCTTCGGCAAATGCCCATGCGATTCCATCTCGAAAATTCGGAAAGAAGATGGCATGAAAAGACGATTCGAGAGAAGAAAAGATGTAATAATAGAGGACTCGAAGAGAATTAGAGCTAAGAGTCGTAGTTTCCAAATTTTGTTTAGTATTTTTTATAAATCGTAGTCTTTTAGGACTCCTGTTCTGCTCTGGGTATAAATATACACCCCGGCTATTGTAAAAAGGGAGACAATCAAATCAATACAACCGGCCCCGTGCCAAGTTTCGAGTCCTTTTTGTCGTGTCATCGAGTTCTTCGAGAGGAGCCATCGATCCGTCAACCTCCGTAAGTATCGACAACTTGCTGTCATGTCTCATTCGGTGGATTTAGATCATGGTGCAAGCAGTCTTGTTTGTCTCGACTAGGATGGCCGTGCGGCAGGCGTCTGCTTGACGATCAGGAAGTCTTTGCTTATGCTTTGTTTATCTCGACTAGATGGCCGTGCGGCGGCGTCCCGCTTGATAGCTTAGCGAAGCAAGATAGTTATCGGCTCTATTAGATTCGGCAAGGTCTAGTAGATTCATCAAGTTATCATGTGTTGCATTGTCTTTAATGTTTTATATATTTGTAATGCTATTTTGCCCAATCTAGATTGATACGCTTTGGCTTTTGATAGACATATTTGCTCTTAATTCATGATAGGTAAATCATATGCTTGTATAGCCGAATTAGATCAATCTAGATTGCTACATGTTGTGAGTTCATGCACGTTAAAGTGTGTTTAACCCTAAGAGAACTAGGTATCGTGCGGCAGATGCAGGTTTTGTTAGGTTTAGATTATGTTAGCTTGTTTGTTCCTTCTTCATGGACCCCAATTCGGCAATCTTACCGAATATGGTTGTGCTTACATGAGTAATGAGTATTTATAGATCTATTTGAGTATATGCATGCTTTTAGCCTCTTATTATTAGATTGTATCATGTGGTGGATTAATCTGGTCGTAAGAAGCGGTGTTGGTTCATAGCGAGCAGTATCATGCAGTGGATTAACTTGCTTGGGTTTATGCTTGACGGGTATATGAAGGCTAGACGTGCGGCAGACTAGTTGAATTAGCCTATGCATGCGTTATTTAAATAGATTTATATTTACGAATTACCTGTTTAATATTTGTCATGCCTTAATGATGTCATTAGTCTAGATTTTATGTTTCTATATGATATATGATGATCAATTTAGGCTTGTTCAAACATGTCTTCTCATACATATGTATTCGGCAATCAATGTTTTATACATTTTATTTCATATTTGCCGAATGATCTCTAAACATGCCTTGACAGGCAACTTCTATAGCTGTATGTCGTCGTAAGTGGCTTCAGGGCCGTAAATATGGAACTGTCTGGTCTCACCCAGCATGTTCCAGTTTTGATCTCACAGTTTTATCCCTTGTTGGTTTTCAGGTCAAACCGACTGGCACGTCTTCAGATTCCAAACTGTCCAGGCACCCGATTGAAGCCATGCTTTTCGGCTCGCTGTGTGTGAGGCATAGAGGGCCACATTTTGTGCCAACAGTTACCGTACACTTTGGAAAATTTGATATGGGCATTTGGAAAAATTTACTAGTATATTAAAATAGTATATAACTAGTAAATTTGGAAAAAGGGCATAAGGAATTTCGAACGAAATTGGAAAAAGGGCATTTGGATTTTGGAAAGAAATTGAAAAAAGGGCATTTGGAAGTGCGGCAAACAAGATCGTGGGTACACTGGGAATTTGGAAGCACGCCAAAATTTAACTTTAATCTCCGGTTGGGCTCCAACCCGGGATTAAAGGTTGACCATTTATCCCAGTTTGAGGCCCAACCCGGGATTAAAGTGGAATCCTTTTATACTATCGACCCCGCCCCAATCTTCTTCCCCCGCCGCCCTAGCTAGTCTCCTTCCTCGTCGCCGCCACCACATCCTGCGCCGCTGCCACCCGACACCGCATCCTCGACGCCCCTCCACTCCGCCGGGCCCGTCGCCGACTTTGCCCCAGCTCCCGACGCCCTCGACTCCCGCCTCACCCCCGCCGCCACCCCATCCCCGCCCCACCACCCGTCGTCGCCACCCCATCCCGCTCGCCGCCACCCCATCCCGCCACGTCCCGCTGCCGCCATCCCATCCCGCCCGCTCCGCCGTGACCCCAACCTGCCCCGCCCCTTGCCGCTGCCACCCCATCCTACCCCGCCCCCACCGCCTCCCCATCTAGGGCCCCGACGCCGACTACGCCCCATCACCACATCCTCGACACCTTCAACTCCGCCCGGGACCCCAACGCCCTCGACTCCTGCCCCGTCCCCAGCCACCGCCACCCTATCCTGCCCGCTTTGCCGCCACTCCATCCAAGGCCCCGATGTCGACTCCGCCCCGGCACCGCATCCTCGATGCCATCAACTCCGCCCAGGACCCCGACGCCCTCGACCCAGCCCCGGGCCCCTCCGCCGCCTTCCCATCTGGGACCACGACCCCGACGCCGACTCCGCCCTCAACGCCCTCGACTCTGCCCTCAATGTCCTTGATGCCACACACCGACGCCGCCGCAACCCCATCCCTAGCCGCCTCGACGCCCTCAACTCCGCACCCTCGCCGGCCTCAAGTATTCTCTATTTTTTTGAGCCCAGTGTGCCCGTGTGCCATTGTGTATCTACATTGCATATATGAACATGATAACTTTTGATTGTGCCCATGTGGCCATGTGCCATTGTTTATCTACATTGCATATATGAACATGACTACTTTTGATTGAGCCCGTGTGCCCGTGTGCCATTGTTTATCTTGCATCTATGCTATTCTTAAACTTGTTGGCATACTTAGATTCAATACCATTGTTTAATTTCTAGCTTGCGTGCAACTACTGATGTTTGATTGATTTGAATTTTGAAATATATTAACTTCAGTGAAAAGAGATGGTTGGACGTCCTCTCCCTCCACCAGAAGTCATAGGTTTCGGTGGCTATGTCCTATGTAGGGATTTCTATCAAGTGCTGCTTGCTGTACCATGGAATCATCCACACATAGTAAGCAAATCTATCTATATGTTTGTAGTAAATTTATGAATATCTCATGTGTTGTTATTCATATATGATTTTGTAATGTGTTGTAGGTAATTGACCCACTCATTTGGCTCAAAGAGACACTATATTATTTCGGGGTTACAGAAGTGGATGCTCAGACCTATATTGTAGATGATGGTCAACAACTCCAATGTCAAATTTACTTTTCAATTGCTCTTGCTCGTGGTCATGGTCGCAAACTTGTACAAATCTCAGAGGTGGGAGTAAAGAACCCCAATCGAAGTATTGCAGCCAAATATGCAGTTCAAGTATGTATAAAAAGGCTCGAAAGCGTTGGGATCACCTTGCCTACTCTATCCTCTGTGAAGATGCAAGCTATGGACCTCGACATGTATGACAATGTTCTAGCCTTGTGTGCACACATGGCACGGAACCGTTAAAATGATGTGGTAAATTCTAAATCGAACTCGAATCTTATATCTGCATTTGTTGTTATAAGTCGTAAAGATTGGTTCTCATAATCCTATTTTTTGGCAACATTGACAGGTAGAGGAGTATGACATGACCTATGCAGCATGGAGTTTTGAAGCCATTCTAAACCAAGCAATGCATGCATTGGGTTATGAGTGGAAATATGCTCGTGAAGACACAATACTAACTACATAAGGATATCAGGCAAAGGTGATTGCGACAAAGAGGGGAGAACCATGCCCAACTCGAGTACCCTTAATTGTTGTCAGCCGCCCCTGTCGTCGTAGTTGTGAGACAACGGAGAGTGCACTGTTTCATACTCTGGACTACATCGATAACGTTCTTGGATACAAGATCAGTGACCTACGCTTCACCGATTTATGGAGTCAAATCGCTATACCTTGCTTCAGAGATTAGTTGGACATGTGTGTAATTAACTTTGTGGTTGAACATCAAGTTTATTGTAAACACTTGTCTTAAACTATTAGTTTGGTTTGTATGAACCTGATGAATGGGGATAATCTTTGTAATATATAAGCTCCAAATTAGTTTCATTCTTAGTTTCTATTTTTAATATGTGCCTAAAATATTGAACGCAAAAAACTATACAAAACAAATGTAATAAAAAGAAAATAAAAAAGAAGTGGCAGCGCATGGCTGATGGCTGGGGTAGCATCTAATCCCGGTTGGTATTACCAACCGGGACTAGTGGTGGGGAATTAATCCCGGTTGTATAGCCAGGACTAAAGGCCACCCCTTTAGTCCCGTATTGGCAGTCCGGTTGAGAAACCGGGAATAGAGGGGGTTTCCCAACCGGGAGCAGAAGCCCATCGTGCACCGTGGTGTCCCTCTGCAATACATACAAAAATATTTTCGAATGCCAATTATTAAGCCATTTCTTGTGAGCAAATCAGACAAGCACACAGTCGCAGCTCCTTTCAATAAAGCCATTTTGTTTTGTTATATTTTGTTCAGTTCCTCAGTGTGATGTAACACATTATTTTAAAATAGAAGCCACAAAATTTAACACCATTTCACCTCGTCTTTGCTAAGTTACCCATAGCTAGAATGACCTTCTATACTTTAAATACTACAAGAAAATTTTAAATTTTTAGTGGTACCTTCATATCCCATATTTCGTGTGACACCTTTACCCCGTTATTGACAAAAAACTTGTATATCCAATATTTCACATGCCAAAAGAAGGTATCCTGCCCATCGTTAGTATTTATATTAGCGACTCTCGCTGCAGTAAGCTGCCAATCTCTGGGTTTGTTTCCATTTAAAGGGATGGGACCCAGAACTTCTGCTACTGTTGTTTGCTTTCTACGTACAATATTGGAAAGTGATGGATATTTAATTTCTACAGCCCAGGAACCCAGCCACCTGTCTTCCAAAAATATGGTTAATTAGGTTACGACTATTTATGTAGAACGAACTTAGATATAGGAATAACTGGCTCTTCACACCCATTAAGGCTGTCCAAAAAAGCTGAATCCCTGGCTCTTTTGTAAACTCTCCTAATGTTTTATTTCATAAGTATTTATTTTGTAAGAGCTCTTTCCACATAATATCTATATTACAAAGTATGACCAACCATTTACTTAACAAACATTTGTTCTCTAAGTTTAGAATTTCCATTCCTCCTTGCTTGTTTGGCTACAACAGAATATCGGGTTTAACTAATCTATATTTATTTAAATGCATCTTATTCTGCCAAAAAAAATTGATACAACGTAATCTATTTTCTAGTACTCCTCTTGGGGCCTCCAAAATGACAGCCTGAAGAGAAATAGGCTAGATAAAACTGAGTCGATTAGCACTAATCTCCCACTGCTAACCATTTTCTCAATTGTGTTTTCAATCTCTTACCAGTTCTTTTTATTTAACTTTCTAAAGTGCACATGGATTTCTAAATGGGAACGTATCCTATGCAAACCAGGCAAGCTATGCAAACTTGGAAACTCTTGATCAAGGCCATAGGATCCCCATCCGATGGACACAGAGAGAGGTGGGCTATTTTTATAAAAAAAATGTCCGCCAGCCCACTTAGTAATTGTGTTTTTTCCAAATGACCCCCTCCCCCTATCCCAAGCGTCCAGTCCAGAGGGCGCGCCGCCGCCTGTCTCTTCGACTCATGTGCCGCCGCCCGTGTTTCTTTCCACCGCCGCCCGTGAAGATAAATGATCACCGGCCGCCGGACCCAACTACGAGCGCCGGATCGGCTGCATCATCTGCCGCGAGCTCGGCCTCACGGACCTTGGCATCGACTACGCCGTATGCCACGTCGTCAGGGCGGCGCTCGAGGCCATCGCACGGTGCCGGGACTGCAAGGCCGGACTCGCCACATTCCTACGCGCTGTCGGGTCCTCGTCGTGGCGCGGAGTCCAAGAAGGCGCCGATGATTCACCGGCAGCCGGACTCGTCTGCTGGGATGCGGCCCACGAACTTTGCTCCGATGTTGGCCACAAACGCCGTCCCGATGCTGCCCATGAACTCCGCTTCGATGTTGGCCACGAACGCCGCCCTGATGCTGCCCAGGAACGCGCATTGCCCCAATGCAGGTTCGTTTCTCCTATAAGACTTTCATCTTGAGTACGATCGTTGCTAACGTCCCTACATGCCACGGACGGTGAACCTGCAGTCGTTGTTGATTCTGCGTCCTTTGAGGCCACTGCCATGGATGATGTCGTCATGAGCATCATGAACGTCGACGCCGGAGTTGGAGCCCACCTTGAACAACCAAGCACACCATGGACAACATCTTCTCCGAATATAGTAGATAGTTGCAAAGAACATTTGAAGCCTATGGTTGGAATGATAATTGATACGCTCACAGATGTGGAGAATTTTTACAAATCATATGCACACGAAGCTGGTTTCTCTGTTCGTGTTGGTCAGCACAAGAAGCAAGATGAGGAAATATTTTACAAGCGGTATTGTTGCTCAAGGGAAGGGTACAGAAAGGAGTGCGTACAAGATGTTAGTGATCAATCCGGAAAAAAGAAAGACATCAAATGTGATGAATACCAGATGTGTCTGTCAGGCACATATTGTTGTCAAGCTTGGCAGTGACAAGAAGTATCGAATATTTTCATTGGTTGAGGAGCACAACCATGGTTTTGTGTCTCCAGATAAGAAGCACTTGCTAAGATCCAAATGTCATGTTAGTGAGAGGGCAAAGAGTTCAGTTGCCATAAGGCTAGCATTGGCACGTCACAAGCATTTCGACTTCTCCAAGTCAGTACGGTGGATTTGAGAATGTTGGTTGCACGCTGAGGGATTTGAAGAACTATTATTGTGACCTGAGGAGCAAAATCAAGGATGCTGATGCACAAATGTTTGTGGGACAACTTGAGCGAAAGAAGGAAGTAAATCCTGCCTTCTTTTATGAGTTTATGGTGGATAAACAAGGACGACTTGTGCGTGTCTTCTGGGCAGATGCCATATGCAGGAAAAACTGTAGTGTTTTTGGTGATGTGCTTTCGGTAGATTCTACATATACTACTAACCAATAAAATATGAACTTTGTGCCATTTACTGGAGTCAATCATCACTTGCAAAGTGTTTTCCTTGGGGCAGTGTTCTTGGCTGATGAAAAGATCGAGTCATTCGTATGGTTGTTTCAGACCTTTCTTAAGGCTATGGGTGGAGTAGCACCTCATCTAATCATAACAGATAAGGTGCAAGCATTAAGGCTGCTATTAGTGGAAAATGCCAGCTAGTAGTGCATCATGACGCACGAAATTGCCCAAACAATGCTGTTGGCTGATTGTAAACACCTTTTTTGTACTAGTGCTAATTCTCAGTGAATTATAGAGCATGAAATTTTGAATGTCTCAGTGCAATTGCTGATATAATCAATAGAATGGTACTATCATTGTACAATGTTTCAGTTTAGAAGCAACTAAGATACAATTTTTACATGTACTGCCTTCTGATGTGACCTGCACTTTCACATCTTTGCAGAACCTGTACTTACAGAACCAGCACTTTCCCAATTTTACACCCAATGGAACAACAGGTTACAAACCCTTGCACAAAATGGGACATCCAAAATGATTCATATTCGATATAAGAGACCTGCATTTTAAACATCCATATTTATTTCATAATATCAAATTTACAATCTCATTTCTGTGAACACAATGGAACTTCCTGGCAAACTAACAAAAGATCACTATCCTGACCAAGCACCTACATTTGGACAGATTAAGCCAAACATCCTTGCCAGAATGGCACACACCAAACATTGATAGATTAAGCCACTTTGTCTCTTGTTACAGATTTGGAGTGCATCCTGTGATGGCCATCCACGCCATCCTCAGCTCGCCGGCCTTGCAATCCCCTCCACACCATGTCGCTGACAACTGCAAACACCTCCTGCATGCTGAACTCTCTGCAGAGAGCTAGAAAGACGGCATTGTAGGAGGCGGCCATGGGCGGCGCCGCAGCCAGCACCTCAGTGGCCTCGTCAACCCTGCCAAGCTTGCACAGTGCGGAGACAATGGTGGCGGACACCCCTTCCTGGCCATTTCGTTGAGCATCTTGCGCTCGGCCAAGACCCGGTGGTTCTGGCATAACACGGTGAAGAGCATGTTGTAGGTGAACACGTTGGGCCGCACCCCGTCCTTCCTCTTGTCGTACACCAGAGCCATACGCCGCGGATGCCCCCCAGCCGCATCTCCTCGCCGTACGCCGCGGACGCGCCGCCGGCGGGCTGCGCTGCCTCGCACCCGGCCACAGCACGCGGCCCCATACAGCGCGTGCACGGCCTCCATGAGTCGCGGTCGTCGCAGCCTCCATAGCCTACAGGGGCGCTCCTGCAGGCGGCTCCTCCCGTGGGCGGCTGGATCAGACGGCGAGAATCGCGGGCGGCGGCGGCGGCAACCACGGTGTGAGTTCCGTACAGGGGAAACGAAGAGGCCGGGGGACTCACGTATGGGAGATGAGGAAGGGGTGACTTGCAAAAAAACCAGAATAGTTAGTCAAATGGTGGGCGTTTTTTTGTAAAATAGCCCACCTCTCTCTGTGTCCATCGGATGGGGATCCTGTGGCCTTGATCAAGAGTTTCCAAGTTTGCACAGCTTGCCTGGTTTCCATAGGATACGTTCCCTTTCTAAATGGCACAAAACGAACGAACCAGCCAAACAATTGTGAGTATTGTGCCTCACATTCTACGGCTTGACCAAAGCAAAAGATTTCACTTTGATGATAGTTAATTTTCAGACCCAATAATTGTTCAAAGGTGCAAACAAGAAATATCATATTCCTTTCTTGATAAAAATCTGGGTCCATAAAAATAATAGCATCATTGGCATACCATAAGATGGATAGCCTGTCTTCTACGAAAAGAGGCACTACCCCTTTCACGTGACCATCTTCTTTGCCCCTTGCCACAATGATAGCCAATATAAATATTAGTCGATGCAACATATCTACTGTCATCATGACTAGCAACACAAATATGAAAATTCAAAGGACATGAAAAATAATTATTAGAATCATAAGACGCATTTTGTAAATCGTACCTCAAGGTATTTGTAGTAGTACTGTGATGCAACACCTTGGTACCCCATGATCTAATGATTGACCACCATGCTGAATTCTTCAGTGACAAGAGGAACATGTTGCAAACACAACAAGCAGGATCACAAAGGGTCAAAACTAGCTGTGATCTATCTTTTGAGCCACATGCAGTGGTAATGCGAGCACAAGAAGATAGATCCATAAAAAATATGGCTAGTGCAAAGAGATAAGGCTACAAAGTAGAGCCAAAGCAATTCTTCCCAACAGAGCCACCAAAATATGCGTTGACATCGAATCGGATCACACACAAGCTAGGCCAGATCGCATCGGCTGCCACGGACCAAATAATACAGCAAGGATATAACCCATACTCGATGAAGCAAGGACAAATTTATGAGTACACCACCAAAGAGTAACCAATCCTGTGCTTGCGTGATAAAGAACTGCTAGTTTCCAAGCTGGTTGAAGCTCTCACAAGAGAGGGACCCGTGGGGGCAATAATGTCAGCGGGTTGCCATATAGGTCGGCAACATGCGTAGGGCACCATCCTTAGTTGTCAGATCAAGCGATGAATGACAACATAGGACTGGATCAAGTGTAGTGGGTGCACAAAAGAGAGATTAGATGTTGGGTATCTCAACCAGATGTGATCCTCTCGTTTATATAGAGAGGGTGGTCTTATCCGAGTAGGAAACAAGTTGAGGTAATAATCTTCTTATTTCGAAAACCAAAATAGATCTAAAACCGACTTGGTAGATTTTCACGGGGCCAAACAGCTTCATAGCTGTTGAGTTGGACCGTTGTGGATGCAGGGTAGAAAATCTTCCGAAAATCCTATTTATTCCATTTTGACTCCAAACAAACCCATAGCAGCTTGACAAGTGGTGCAACCCATTCTTCCCTTTTAGGAAGTTGCAAAATCCGTCCTGATGGGTTTTGGGAACCAGCCATGCCGGTTTCGGTTAGGTCAACCCCCTGAAAAGCTATTTTCTTCGTCTAGGCTCCAAATGAGATTGATCAAATATTTTTCTGACTGACTTGAATATAGAAACATATTGGTGGAGTCCATTATACATTGTGGCCACTGTTGATTATCAACAGAGTGTTTTGCTTTCCCCTCCTTTCTTAATTTGCCCTGAAACCAGCTAATATAGTTAACTGCCAATAATTATTTTCTTGTTCAAGCAGGTCTAGCTATAGTTGAGTACCAAACTAATAATAATTAGGAGAACACCGCGCGCGTTGCTTTCGGAAAACATATTAGTGAAGATTTTTAGTATTATGATCTGGACAACAAAAATATATCTAAGTAAATGACGTGGTTTGCTAATGTGGGAAGCCTGAATCATGATATAAGGCATGCATTAGTTGGATGTGTTACTGGATGCTAATGTGCACACTTTACATGTCGAGATAGTTGAATGTGTTAGTGCGATATTCTAGTGGATGCTGATGTGGACACTTTGCATGTCAAGATAATATATTAGTAAGATATTCCAGTGGATACTGAAGTAGACACTTTGTATGCTAAGATAAATTGTTAGTGGGGTTTATCTTTGTAGGTGATATTGATTGCATAGCCATACGTACATGGTCATTTTTTCCGTCAGCTATGGGCGGTCTAGCTGTTAGTGGGGTTTATCTTTGTAAGTGATATTGATTGCATAGCCATACGTACATGGTCATTTTTTCCGTCAGCTATGGGCGGTCTAGCAGCGGGAGTCCCATGGTTTTCTGTTTGCTTTCCATGATTTATGCCCTCTTTGATATTTGCTATGTTTCACTAGCTTGCTAGATGGCTAATAATTACTTGACTAGTTAGTTAGCTAGTAATTTATACCTGCAGCCAAATAGGCCCTTAGTTGCACCACTTGCAGTTGCTGCTATCTGCACACAGAACAGTCACCACTGAACAACCCGAGCACTGTGGCATTGCTTGCTGGTTGGATCGTTACTAGCAACACCATGGGCACATTCCAGCCCACGGGCCATAGGCGGTCTGAGAGTCCCCTGGGTTTTCTAATCCCATAGACTTTACCACTTGCACAATTTCATCACCTACAGCTATTTCTCTCCAGGTCGTCGCACACTCGCAACTGAACTCCCGGCCCCTGAGTCGCCCGGGGCAACTCGGCCGGCATTGACCGCGCCCCGCCGAGGACAGCACGCCCATACCTAGCGCTCTACCTCCGCCTAAGCCAGCCTTGGGAAGCCCGGCCGGAGGCAAGGATGGCGGCGACGGGGCCGATTCTCTTCCTTCCTTGGCAGTACGGGCGCGTAGAGGCACGATGAAGGAGTAGGCTGCGCGAGATGCGTCTTCCGTTCGAAGTTGCAGCTCGCGAGGTTGTAGATCTCGCCGGCGACTTCGACGGGGGCATCAACAGCAGCGGCGGCTCCAAGCAGCAGATCCGGCGTCCTGGTGGCCGGATCAGGCCTTCGTATGGCCGGATCTGGAGCTCCTACCGACAATGGTAAAGTTCTTGCTGCTAGTGTGGGTTCGGTGGAGGCGCTTGTCTCTAGCTGTCAGTGTGCGGATTCATGGCTTGGCGGCCAAATCCGGCGTTACTGACAGATCCGGCGGGCGCGAGGTGGCGGTGCTGTTCATCGTGCCTGGTAGCTGTGGGCACGGACGTTCGCAGTGGGCAACTCGTTGGTGGCGCCTAGTTTTCGGATCTAATGGTTGACGGCCTTCGTGGCTGGATCCAGCGATGGACCACATTGCTGGTGTATTACGTAATGGCACGGCCCTTGGTGGACAGTGGCAGTGGTCTCACTACTATGTTTCGACGGTGGTGATGCCTATGGACGCCACTTTCCTTGCTGGAGGCGTCGTCTCATGCTTTTTGAGGATCTCTCCGGGTGAAAACCCAACTCTAATGTCTCTGGTTGAACTATGGTGGCGTTTTTAGATGTCATTTTCTTATTGGAGACGTCGCTTTTGGAAGATCACTTGGGTTGTCGGTTTTGATGCTGGCATCGAGAAGGTGGTTTCCTTGCACATGTTCCAACTGCTTCGTGGCGTTGCCAGGATACAGTATCCAGAGACTTCAATTGTGGTTGGTGTCCTATGATCCTTCAGTACACTTACTAGGTATGACATAGTGTTTTGGCGGCGTTTTCTCGACTTGGTGGTCATACTCTTTTGGAGTTGACTTCACGAGCAAGTCAGAATGTCGTCTAAGACTACTCGAGTTCCTTGTTCGGAATGTAATTTTTTATCAGTTGCTTTTATTTTTTTATTTTTAATTGTACCAGTAGTACCAGTGTTGTCTGATGACTCTTGTTTTACTATTAGCACTGGCTACCTGCTGTAATAATTATGGCTTGATACGTCCTCGACATTGGATGGCTGAAGCCAGAAATATACTTTCCATTATAAAAAAAAAAGCTATTTGGAGAAAGAAGGGAACCACGAGGTGCATCATCCCCACATCACTTGTATAAGACCATGTCGTTACCCCATTTTGCAGAAAGTGTTGGCAGCCCTTTGGTTTGATGCGTACACACATCATGGAGTGGCATTACTATCTATAGCATCGCGGGCGATATACTACATTTTCTCATTATCTAGCTCTCATCAACTGTCAGATGCAACCTTGTCCATGCTGATGCCTCAAATCTGTAGAACTGCCAGCATTGACTGTATTGGTTTCGTCAGAAATAGGTGAACTTAGCGGGGCCCCTGAGCCCTGCTTCTTTTACACGTAAGTGATGGATGAGCTACACTTCGCCTCTGTTTTTTTTGCCTGCCTTGTCTCAAGTCTCAACATGAACAGATGCTGCTATATTCAAGCTAGTTCAGATTAATAGGAAACAGATTCCTCAGAGAAACACATGTTGCCATCTCTTCCAGGCTTTACATCCAAGGCGTTTCTGGCCGTGCAGTTACAGAGGTGTCCAAATTAAATCTCTTGCACACGCTACAATCATTGCCAATAAGCAAACTTTTACCAGTCACTCGCTTTTCTCTTTCTCCACTCCAAAGCTGATTTTTCAGAGCAAGAAAGAGATGCATTGAGACATCAGTTACAACATTATGAACTTGATTGTACTACAAACCATAGAATTCACAACCTGACAACAACTGTTGATCTCTTTCATGGACTAGGTGAAACTGGAAAATCAGATGATTATTATTTGATCGACAGGTATGAAATATTTGTTGTTATAGTTTAGTCGATTACATTTTTTATTATTTTAAATGCTAATAAAAAAATTGGTCCGCATGGGGCTATACTGTCCCCGGTAATTTTGTTTAAGAGATGAAGATCTTCTCATGCCAATAAAAAGAAAACACTATCAATCTCAGTCCCACCCATACATAGCGGCACTGCAGTCCACACGAGACTAGACTGGACCTTAGACTTGTGCTTTGGCGTAGGATAGATGAGAGGATCTCATAACAATGTGCGAAACTGTGCATGCAGAGGAAGGGAGGTGAACTCCCAATTCTGGAGCTTCCCACCACCGGGTTGCTATCAGCCAAGCTACTGCTCGTCCTCAAATGCTAATAACAATTTTCACTCTAGGTTAATTCTCGTTCTAACCGAACCATTTTTCACCGAGACAACGGTGTATATTTTGCTAGAATGGCCCCCTCCCTATAAAATCGTTGGCTCCACCCCTGTCTTCGCATGCACGGACAAGTAGCAGTAACAGTTGCCTTAAAAAGACAGAGGTTCTTACTCACCGATGGTTCTATTGATCTTGCAAGTTTACTTTGCCAAGGAAAGGATAAGTATGCCACGAGCTTTCCACCTAGAAAACTAAATAAAAGTTGGGATTAAGAGGACCAAATTACTTTAGGATTAGGATGTGTTCGGAGAATCCTCATCATGTAGACAATGTAACAGATGGAAGTAGCAACACGAAGCATTGAGGACCTAGAAAGCTAGCTAGTACTTATTTTACCAGCAAAGCATCCAATCGTTGTGAAGAATCATTGGCAGATTCCATCATCAGTATTCATTTTACTTTAGGCAGGTCGCTGTCGCGACCACAATGAGTGAAGCAAGATGTGCAAATTGCAGCCTAAATAATTTTCTTAAGCAACTTTGGCGCTTAAACTATACCCATGCAGGAGTTCAAAACCAGTTGCGTTGATTAGGTGCCCACCGGATTGTGAGGTGGTTTTTCGCACCTATCGCAAGATTATTTCTGGGGAAAATATGTAAGAAAATGATGTGCTTGTTTTCGAACCTAAAACAATGTGTTCGTTAACATTATCTTTGTCGGAATTAAAACAAATGGGAAATAACAATTGCCAATGATGGCTAAGAACTGACAATCATACACAAATTTACACCGTGGCTAAGCCTATCATCAAGAACGCGCAAGATCACAATGCACTCGAACAGCAACTGCACCAGTGCCCATTTCACTGTAGATAAGTTCAAGTACAAACACAGTTACAACACTCCAGAGGCGCTAACACGCTCCTCTTACATCCGGCTATTTATACCAATAGCCAATTAACACGTTAACACTATCACAATGTTTTTAAACGCGATACAAACTCACGCAAAACCAATTGCTTATGTTGACACGTGCTCTGAGCGCCGTCATGAACTCCTCAGCTTGGCTTCAACTGTTCCCGCTCCAGGCTTGATTTGAACTTGCCCTTCCTGCCATCACGGCTGCCACAACTCTCCGCGTCAGCTCACAGCAGGCTTACACCAACAATCCCCACCTTAAGCCTGATGTTCTTCAAGTTCTCTAACAACAAGCAAATACCTCATCACACCAGGCGTGACTGCAGGCATAGGTTTTGTCAGTGCATCTGCCTTCTGCCCTAATGTGTGCATCTTCTTGACTACAATCTGTCCACATTCCACACACTCTCTGATGAAGTGAAATTTGACGTCAATGTGCTTGCTTCGCCCATGAAACATAGGGTTCTTCATCAGTGCAATGGCAAAGTTGTTGTCAACATACAAAGTCACGGCCTTTGGTTCAGTAGCTATTATCTCTCCCAACAGATTCATGAGCCATAAAGGTTGCTTGGCTGCTGCAGTTGCTACCATGAACTCAGCCTCACTGTGCATCAGGTATGATATTGCGTGTCTTTGTCGAAAGAAAAGTTTTGGAACGAGATGTTCCGTTTCTAGCTAGTCCTGAACTAGTACTGGATTTGCGTAGCAGACATGGCTATGATCTATATCTTGTACCATCCAATGGCTTTTTATATCTTTGTGTTCTACTCAAATGGTGCACCTCTGCAGCATGTGCAATCTGCAGTTTCATGCATCCACTTGTGCAATTGTTCTCATCCATCTGGCTATTGCCCATCCATCTGGCGGCTTTCTGGATTTTCTCTGCTCGTTGATTCAATGAACATCCATCAATGGGTCGACAGTGATGTGTTTGGCTCAACACCAGCACTAGCTGTTTCTTTTCGAGGAAAATGAGGACAGCCTGTTGCCCATCCAGTGATGGTTACTTGCACTACCTCTGCAGAATGGACATGAGACAATCATTGGGCTCCGGAGCAATGTGTACTGTGGTGGCCTCAAATTGTAGACTGGTAGTTTACGCATTTCTTCTCCAACAATGGACCCCTATCAGCTCGACCGAGAGAGTTGTGTTGTTCTTACTTGTGGACTACAACGGGAAAAATACCTAGTGGGTTCTCAATTTAAGTTGTAATAGCCAAACTATATTATTATCATTTTTTAATTATGATACTGCTTTTTAGTTTTTACTCATGTCACACGTTCTTATATATATGTGGTCTTGGGCCCATCATTATATAGGTTCATGTGCCTAGTTTGTTCCTATTATGAGAACCAAGTTCTCCTCTCTTATTCCTTTATTTCTCCATGCCAACAAGGGGGCTATATATTGCCATTTTTAAAATCCAATGTGTGATTAGATTTGTCTGACTTTACTACCACTGTGTTTTATTGTGATGCTATAACAGTCGTCAAATGTCCCCACGGACGCCCTCGTAAAGTAGTGGTAGGTTAAGTTAATTGTAAAGGCATTAGGCCAAGTTATTCATGTAAACCCTATTAAGAGTTTGGCTTTTGTGCTAAGCCTATTAGCAGATATAACTCCCTATATAAGGGAGAACGATCTATTGAGAAGGCAAGGAGAAATTAGGGTTAAACCCTTTTACCCAACTCTCTCGCTCTCTCTTGGTCACCGCCGTCCTCGCGCCGCGTGCCTGCCACCGCCTGCTGCGCCACCTAGCGCCCCTACTGCCGCTCTCTGCCAAGCCCTAGGGTTGCGTCGCTCCCAGCGCGCCGCCCCTCCTGCTGACGCACTGCCGCTGCCTCATGCCGCCACCACTCGTATACTCCTCTCAGGCCTAATTCCCCGCTCCCAACCCTAGCGAGGGATCAGCATTGTTATAGATGCAGTGCCATAGTTACATTATTGTGGTCATCATAAACAGGTAGCACTACTGGAAAGCCAGGCTTTCCGAGTGCCTGGGACTTAACCGAGTGCAAAATATCGGGGCACTCGGCAAAGCCATATTTTGCCGAGTGCCGCACTCGGCAAAACAGGGCACTTGGCAATGGTGGCTTTGCCGAGTGCCAGGCACTCGTCAAATATGGCACTCGGCAAAAGGTGGCCGGCCCGTGACGGCGGCCACCTGCCGTCACCTTTTGCCGAGTGCAAGCCGTTAGGCACTCGGTAAAATTTTTTATTTTTTAAAAGCCGAGTGCCATCCTTCGGCACTCGGCAAAAGAATTTTTTATTATTTTCAAAAAAACTTTACCGAGTGCCATGGGCCCGGCACTCGGCAAAGACCACTTTACCGAGTGCGCCTCGTGGCACTCGGCAAATTATTCTATTTTTTTATTTTTGGCCCAATTTTTTTTGGTGGGCTTTGCTACAGTATTTAAAACTCTATTTTAAAATTTGAGACAATTTTGACTTTTTTGATATATTTTATTAATTTATTTTGTTTCTTTGAATTTTTTGGAATATTTCAAATTTGAACTAACGGCAGTACACGGAATAATAGAATTTGGTCATTCAAAAATTGATATTCATGATATTTAGTGTATGTTGAGGCCGTATCCAGGAACTCACATGAAATTTCGTGCTTCTCTTTAACGTAACACATCGAGGTAGTTGCGAAAAAGTGTTTTTAAATTATATAAAATCCAAACGAATTCCAAAAATCACAAGACTTGTCAAGATGTCATGTTATCGCATGTGGAGGCTGTGGTAAAAAAATTGAGAAGGTTTTGAGCAAGTTGTGACGTCAGATGCCTAAAACCCAGACATCTCCACATGTGATCACTCGGCAAAACAAGGCACTCGGCAAAGGTGGCCTTGCCGAGTGCCAGGCACTCGGCAATGCCAGGCTTTGCCGAGTGCCGCGGCACTCTGCAAAGTTGGCACTCGGCAATAGGTGCCCGGCCCGTGACGGCGGCCACCTGCCATCACCTTTTGCCGAGAGCCGGCCGTTAGGCACTCGGCAATTTTTTTAATTTTTTTAAAATTTCTTCGTCGAGTGCCGGCCCTAGGCACTCGGCAAAATTTTTTTATTTTTTAAAACTTTCTTTGGCTAGTGCTAGACTTTGGCACTCGGCAAATTTTTTTATTTTTTAAAAAATTTCTTCATCGAGTACCAGCCCTAGGCACTCGGCAAATTTTTTTATTTTTTTAAAACTTTCTTTGCCGAGTGCCGGCCTTTGGCACTCGTCAAAATATTTTTTATTTTTTTAAAAAATTTCTTCACCGAGTGCCGCCCTAGGCTCTAGGCAAAATTTTTTTATTTTTTTAAAACTTTCTTTGCCGAGTGCCGGCCTTTGGCACTCGGCAAAATAATTTTTTATTTTTTTATAAATTTTGTTGCCGAGTGCCGGCCCCTGGCACTCAACAAGTGTTTTTATATTTTTTAAAACTTTCTTTGCCGAGTGCCGTCCTTCGGCACTCGGCAAAAGAATTTTTTATTAGTTTTTAAAAAAATTTGCCGAGTGCGTGGGCCCAAAGACTCGGCATAGACCACTTTGCCGAGTGCCCCGTGGCACTCGGCAAATTATTCTTTTTTTATTTTTGGCCCAATTTTTTTGGTGAGTCTTGCTATAGTATTTAAAACTCTATTTTAAAATTTAGGGCAATGTTGACTTTTTTTGATATATTTCATTAATTTCTTTCGTTTCATTGAATTTTTTAATATTTCAAATTTGAACTGCGGGTACATGAAATAATTGAATTTGGACATTCAAAAATTGATATTCATGATATTTAATGTATGTTGAGGCCGTATCTAGAAACTCATATAAAATTTCGAGCATCTCGTTGACGTAACATGTCGAGGTACTTCGGGAAAAGTGTTTTTAAATTATATAAAATCCAAACGAAGTCTAAAAATCCCGAAACTTGTCGAGGTTTCGTGTTATCGCATGTGGAGGCTGTGGTAAAAAATTGAGAAGGTTTCGAGCAAGTTGTGATGTCGGATGCTTAAAACCCAAACATCTCCACATGCCTAAAAAGTTTGAGTTTCAGCATCATAGACAAGAAGAATGCGGCGTGATTTGCATCAAGTATGGGCCAAACACTTAGGGAATAAAGGAGGTGGAAATACAACCACAGATCACCAACATCACTTCCAGATTTGAGGGAGATAGAGAAAAGCCAGAGCAAAAGAAAAAGGTTGCTCCTAGAAAGAGTAAGGAGCAAAAGAATAAAAATAGCTCCTACACAAAAGGGCCAAAAGAGCAAAATAGCTCCTGAACAAAATACAAAGGAGATAAAGAAAGAGGAAGTCCTCATGCCATCAAAGAAATACAAAATGGTGTGGCAAAAACAATTGACGCCACATGTTGCTACACCTCCAAAGACAAACAAGATGGTGTGGAGGCCGAAACAGGTGCAACCGTCCATTTCTCCTGGGACAGACGTGCCATCATCAAGCAAGAATTGAAGAGGTAGGAAGTCTTGCTGAGCAGACTATAAAAGGTGAGCACTGACCAACAGGTAAACCACTAAGTTATCTTTTTCATAATTAAAATAATTACCTCCAGAAATATAATTTAAATTTTTGACTAATAATTATATAAGAAAACTTGTTTTGGCTTAAGGAAGTGATGATTGATCCATCATGACCCTATAAGCTCTGCAATGCAAACGTGGTTTTTTGAGTCGCTGAGCCTGTTATGGTCAAACTAAGACCGTTAGTTTGACCATTGAGCTAAAAATAATAGAATACAAATGTTCTTAAAGTAATATAATAAAAAACCTAATTTGCTATTCTATCATATAATTCAATCTTGTCACCTTTGTTTACGATTGAGGTATGATGTTTTGGAACATGGTGTGTTAGCCATCACGTTTCCATAAGCTCTTAATGCAAGCATGGTGGTTGGGTTAAATTTTGACTCAGAAGGCACAGATAACGTCCAAAGGCTGGCTTGGGGGAGGACCCCCACTACGGTACGTGCATTGCATATTTATTTTTCCAACATCTTATTTTCTTTTTAGCATATTTAAAATTCCAGCAATCATGCATCTTATTCTCACTCTCACTCTTTTGCTTAGTCATTAGAAATACTTGGAGCAAGGTTGAGCTATCAAGGAGGGCTTGTCTCCTAGGAAGAAGTGCTACTCTTGATAATATATACTATGAAGAGTTCTTCCTCATTCAAATTATCATTTCTTATATATAGTGTTGCATATGAACAAGAGTATAGTCTTGATCATGTTATATTCAAGGATTGTGAACTAGAGTATAGTTTGTACGAGAATTGCTTAACATGCTCTTCATCGTTCTTTATTGTTCATACGTTTTACAAGACTAGAGGTGGAGCTAGGAACGGAATAACAGTTTGTAGTACCTTTGGGTTTGCCCTTGTTCTAGCTCGGCCATCCGTAGGGTGGAAGTCCATGGAGGACTTGGGTAGCTCCTTAGTATGCGGATGTGGTGTCCGGATAAGAGGGAAACTACAGATATGACGGCATACCACGGTTGAGGGGTAGGTGGCAAGTGGTGACAGCCCTGTCCATCCCATGTATCCCCCAAGTTCGTATGTTGTATTGAAGTTCGTAAATATCTCTATCGGTTGGCAGACCAGCTGTGGGGTTATCCCTTTCACTCCCGACTTTGACCATTTTTTAACTTGTACAACATATGACATTAGTTGTTCTATGCGCATCTATATAGGATGTACCTGCTCCCCTTAGACTTATTCATTTATTCGTTTATTCTTTTATTCATTGTTTTACTTTTATTCTTGTGGTTGACCCAACTGTGTGTCCACTATCTACAAATCCAATCTTTTTACCCCTGTATAGCACTAAGGTTCATTTCTATGATATGAAGTCATAACCATATCCATGCTAGAGGTATTCGCACCATGCCTTCCTACGGAAAAGTATAAATAATGATACCCTGATAATACTTCCGGGTAAAATGCTACAATGATAGATCCGTGCGCTTACAGATAATGTCTCTAAAAGTCTATCACTATGGCACTTCTGGCGTCGTTACTAGGGACACAATCCTAGTATCTATGCTAAGAAACGCCAACACACTTGCAGCTTGATAGATACTATAATGCGATTAACAAATATGAAGGTTCTTATAGGAGTGAAATAGCTTTGGTAATGGCAACCTCATGAGACACCAAATTATCTTCTTCTATTGCCTACGTTTTCTGATAATTGAAAGACCTTAGATAGTTCACAATTGAGAGCATAGATGATCATCATTTCAGTGTTAGATGTATTGCCTTCTGATTTCTGGGAGAAAATTTAAACTCCGGCACTCCATTAATTGCAAGGGAAGTATGTCAAATTTGCAATAATATTCATTTGATTCCATTCTATCTCCCCATAGTTACACTAAGAGGTTTGTCTTTGCGATGTCAGAGGTTGCTATAGCACAATAGCAGGATAGCAGCTCCATAACGCGCACAAATTGACAAAAAAAAGAAAAATCCTAGGTTGGCGAACACAAGGAGGGCATGGCAAAGCCATGCCGAGTTTTCTAGTAAATGCTGAAGCTTGACACATCGTTTCCTTCGCGTGCCGGCGTGCATTAACTCAACGATGACTACAATACGAAGCGGAGAGCCACGGTGCCGGGGTTGTCGCTTCGCCTGCCCAAATTTGCGACCAACGCGAGAGAAGAAAACGCTGCTCAAAGTCGCTCGGCTCAGCTTATTGCCATGTCGAAAAAGCTTCTGCATCCTTGAATCTTGATAAAATGATTTTTTTTCTCACATAGATTCTTTGGTAATAATGTGCAATGGCAGGTAATTTTGTGGACAGATGGTTGAAATGGAAAGCACCAGATGATGTTAGCAATGCTAATACTTCTTGTGAACCTCATCAACAAGAAACCAATGTCAAGGTTCAGGCCCCTGCCACTGCCAATGTTCGTGTTTCAGCTCCAGTGGAAATCAATTGGGAGGAGGAGATCCAATTTGATCCAGGCAAAAGGAAAGATATACGTGCTTATCATCCTAATCTTCGAGATTCAGTAAGAAGAAAGTATTTGCTAAATGGACCTTGTCAACCTCGCACTCTTGATTTTCCAGGGATTTGGATTGGATCAAAATGTAGAAGGTTTAATCTGGATTGGTTTGATGAATTTGGAAATTGGAAACAAGTTGAGATTGAAATCTTCATGTTTCCCACAAAAAAAAAAAAGATCTAAAACCAATTTGGAAACCAATTGGTTTGGAATTGGACAGAAACAGGCCGAGCGCAAACCGACATGGCAGATTTTCATGGGAGCCAAACTGCCTCATAATAACCGTACTGGCCTGCTATCGATCCGGGCCAAAAAATCTTCCAAAAAGCCATTTATTTCATGTCGACTCCAAATAAGATGATCCAAATATGATCCTATCAGCTCGACGAGAGTAGTCCAATCCATTCTTTTATTTTAGGTAGTTGCAAAATCTGTAAAGGTATTTTCTTCGTCTGGGCTCCAAACAATATGATTCAAATATGTTTTCTAACTGACTTGACAATATAAACATGATGGTGGAGTTCATTATGCACTTTGACCTCCTTTTTCTTTAATCGCTCATATGGTCTATTTTCAGTCGAAAGTGAATACTAGAAGCGATTAGAAGGTTTGGTCGTATTGCAGGCCGAGAGGCCATCCCCCATGCCGCCTCCACGCGGGCGGCTCGGGTGGAAACCCTAGCCACGCCGCCGTCCTTCCTCCCCTACCCTCCCTTCCCGCCGCGCCGTCGCCGGAGCAGGCAGCCAGCAATGCCAGCGCGGCCGGCCAGGATGGCGGCAGCAGGGCCCCTCGCAAGATGGTGGTGTGGCGGCGGCGAGGCTCCCCGCAAGATGGTGGTGTGGCAGTGCAGGTGATCCATGGCCGGTGAGCGCCGCCCGTCCGAGTCGCGTGGGGCTCGGCCTGGATGCCTCATCGGGACTGCGGCGGCGCCGGCCACGGGCTCGGGCAGGCGCAGCATGGCGGCGGCAACGATCTTCTTCGCCCCCTCCATCGCCCCTCATCTCATGGCCATGCCGGGCTGATCGGCCTCTTTTGGGCCTTGGGCGGGTGGATCCAGCACCCTGCGGCCGGATCAAGAAGTCCCAGGTCCGGGGGAGGGGCCAGTGTTGTCGACCATGGTGGAGGGAGCTGCGCAGACCTTGGGCACCGGGTTCTAGGCTCCGGCAGCTTTACCACATAACGGTGGCTGCCGGCCTGGGCCAGATCAATGACGGAGGTGGCAATCATTGGCGTAACAGTTCGGCAATTGGTGGGCATTGGTAGTACCGCGAAGATTCGACGGTGGTGACGCCTGCGGGCGCCACTTTCCTTGCTGGAGGCGTCGTCTTGTTCTTGATGAGGATCTCTCTGGGTGAAAACCCATGACCAGTTCTCTGGTGGGGCGATGATGGCGTTTGCGGATGTCATTTTTCTCTTTGGAGACGTCGCACTCAGAAGATTCCTTAGGTTGTCAGCTTTGGAGCCGGCAATGAGTTGGTGACTCCTTTGCATATACACCAGATGCTTCGTGCTGTTGCCAAGTTACAACATCAGATGTCTTCAAGGTGGTCGATGTCCAACGATCTTTCAGTACCTTTATTAGGTCTGACAGACGTGTGTGGCGGCATTGTCTTGATATTGGTGGTCATAATCTTGTGGAGTCGACATCACGGAGCAAGTTAGTTGTCGCGTAGGACTACTAGAGTTCCTTGTTGGATTTTTTATTCCTTCCGTCAGTTTTTTTATTTTAATTTCTATTTTATAATAATTGGCCTGATTCTACCTGTTGGTAGATGAAGCCGGATATGAAATACTATCCTTTATTAAAACAATGGCCTGTTTTCAGTCCGCCATGGGCAGTCTAGGAGTGGGAGTCCCACAGTTTTCTGCATGCTTTGCATGATTTATGGCTTCTTTGCTGTTAGCTATGTTTGACTAGTTTAGTTGACTAATAATTAGCTGAAGACTTGCCTAAAAAATTATCCCAGCCAGAGCTAATTTTGACAAATTTTTAGTTAATTTACCCTTAGCTTGTACCCAGATAGGCCTTGAGTTGCATCGCTTGCAGCTGCAGCTATCTGCAGACAGAACAGAGTCACCACTGAACAACCCGGGCACTGTGGCATTGCTTGCTGGTTAGATCGTTGCTAGCAATACCATGGGCACTTTCCAGCCCACTGGCCATAGGTGGTCCGAAAGAAAGTCCTGGGTTTTCTACTCCCACAGACTTTACCTCTTGCACAATTGCACCACCTACAGCTATTTGAGGAAAGGAAGGGAACCACGAGGTGCATCATTCCCACATCACTCGTATAAGACCATGTCGATACCCCATTTTGCAGAAAGTGTTGGCAGCCCTTTGGTCTGATGCGTACACACATGGAGTCGCATTACTATCTATAGCATCGCGGGCGATATACTACATTTCCACATTATCTAGCTCTCGTCAACCGTCAGAGTGCAACCCTGTCCATGCTGATGCCTCAAATCTGAAGAACTGCCAGCATCGACTGCATGGGTTTCAGCAGAAAGAGGTGAATTTCGCGAGGCACCTGAGACCTTCTTTTACATGTAAGTGATGGATCAGCTACACTTCGTATCTGTTTTTGTTTGTCTGCCTTGTCTCAAGTCTCAACATGAACATGTGCTCCTATGTTCAAGTCTGTTCAGATTACGAGGAAACAGATTCATCAGAAAAAAAAAAAAAAAAAGACATGTTGCCATCCCTTCCGGGCTTTACTTCCAAGGAATGGATGATGGATCAGAGGCGTTTCTGGCTCTGCAGCAAACTTTTATCGGATGATTATTATTTGATCAAAAGGTATGAAATATTTGTTGTTATAATTTGGTCGATTACATTATTTGGTTATTATTTTAAATGCTAATAAAAAAATGGATCCATGGGGGGGCTTAGTTCCCGGTTATTTTGTTTAAGAAGAGTTGAAGATCTTCCCATGCCAATAAAAAAAAAAGCCCTCCCAATCTCAGTCCCACCGATATATAGCGGCACCACAGTCCACACGAGACTAGACTGGACCTTAGACTTGTGCTTTGGTTCAGAAATTATGAGGGGATCTTTCAACAATGCGCAAAACTGTGCATGCAGAGGAACAATGCAGGCGAACTCCCAACATGCAGTTTCGCACCATCAGGACGCTGCCAATAATTTTCTTGTTAGGTTAATTTTGCTTATTCTAACCAAATCATGGTCCACACCAACAATGGTGTATTTTGGTAGTATGCCCCACTATAAAATTGTTGGATCCGCCCCTGTTTCCACATGCATGCACAAGTCGTAGAACCAGTGTTCTGAATAAGGTAGAGGTTCTTAATCACTTTAATCACTGAGGCCGTCCCAATGGTTCCCAAATCGCTACTCCAGAAAGAATTCTATTGGCTATCAAGGAGAGAAATCAAATAGCTAGCAACTCTCGAATAGCTAGTCTGGCATGATCTTCGACAAACATATCTCTCACAGCTCAGATAACACTCCACCACAATGTTCATTTTTTCTAGTATTTATATCTCTCGTCTAGATATCTATTTGCAAATTGCCATTGAGGACGCCCTCATAGTTATACTGATCTTGCAAGTTATCTTTGCCAAGGAAAGGATAAGCACGCCACGACCTTTCCACCAAATCAACAAAATACATGCTGGAATTACGAGGACCGAATTAATATTGGATTAAGGTGTGTTGGGAGAATCATCATCCTGTAGCCAATGGAACAGATGGAAGTAGCAAAACAAGTATTGAGGACCTAGAAAACTAGCTAGTTCTTATTTTACCAGCAAAAGATCCAATCGTTGTGAAGCATCATGGGGGGTAAAATAAGGTCATCATCACGGGCAGATTCCATCGTTAGTATTTATTTTCTTGAAGCAGCAGGTCGCTGTCGGGAACACATCGACTGAAGCAAGATTTGCAAATTGCATTCTAAATTATTTTCTATCAGCAACTTTGGTGCCTAAACTATACCCATGCAGGAGTTCAAAACCAGCTGCGTGGATTAGGTGCCCACCGGATTGCAGGCGGTTTTTGGCACGTGTCGCAATGCTATTTCCGGGGAAAATATCTAGGAAAATGATAGGTTCATTTGCAGGAAGTCTGCATTATGTGTCATGAAATTACATGAAGTAGAAAAGGACAGCTGCTAGCAGCTAGCACATTCACTACGCCACAAAGGCTTTGTAGGGGTAGCTCAAGAGGATTTGTAGGGGCGGTTTTCCCTGCCACCCTGCTACGAAAGGGTGGCACTTTATAAATGCCCCATTTGTAAGGGTGGCTAGCCAACTACTCCTACAAATCAGATTTTTAGGGGCTGTTGATGACTTATAAGAATGGAGCATGCCCTACAAATTAATTTCTAGAAATCATTCAAAAAATAGCAAAACAAATAGCAAAGAAGAAAAATTAATCCAGGGAGGCCGCACTGATCAGCCACATGTTGCGCGCTCGCAACCCGCGACATCCTTCTCACGCGTAGTCTCCTCTACCGTTGCACTTCACACTCACTTGTGTTTAAATTCCATTTGGTCCTCACAAATTATATTAAATCAAGTGTAAATCATTTGTTTGAGCCTCTAAACAAAATCAAAACAAAAACTTGTCAACTATAAAATTTTATAAATTTTTGAGATCTATAAGTTTCATTTTTGCTATTCGCCCATCCGAGGTCATTTAAAAATTTCAAACTTCAAATATTTAAAATTCAAACATAGTGTTCCATGATGAGATGATTCAAATCAAAAAGTTATCAACTATATAGTTTCATAGCTTTTTGGGATCTACATCTTTCATTTAAGTTGTTTCTCCATTCGAGGTTGCTTGAAAAATTTAAAGTTTAAATTCTTCAATTCGAACATAGTTTTTCTTAATAAAATAAATCCAAATGAAAAAGCTGGCAACTACAAAGTTTTATTACTTTTTGAGATACAGATTTTTTTTGGTCATTGGTAATTTATCCATCCGACGTAATGGTACTAACAGTGTCGACAAATTTTACACATCCCAATATAAGTGAAATATGTATATTTGGTGAACATTGTTATTACCACTTTGTTTAATGAACAAATGACCAAAATAATAGTTGTAGATTTTGATGAGTTCTACAACTTTTATGTCCATGGCTTTTTTAGTGAAAATCATTTAATGTTTTAAAATAGCATTTGAAGTTGCCATTTTATGAAATTCAAAAAACAAATAGATGAAACACAATCACATGAAAGATAGACACAATAATATATGGAAGAACACAATATTGATACAACATGATTTTAGAAAAATTTAGGTAAAAAATATTAAATTTGAAGTTAGTACAAGGAAGAAAGACTAGTTATAAGTTTGAACCAAAGATGTAAAAGTGCAAAAAGTGTTCTTAAACAATTTAAAAATTGTATTCTAAACAACATTTTAAAGTAGGAAATGATTTCAAAAGAAAAACTTGCAAACAATAAGGTTTCATATGTTTTTGAGATCTAACTATTGTTTTGGTTATTTCTCCATCTGAGGTTGTTTGAAGAAAATCAATTTCAGTGCTTAATTATTACTATTTGGCATCTATTTGTTGGGGCATAAATCCGATATGTAGGGAAACCACCTACAAATGGCCCGATTTGTAGGGTCTGCTCGGTTTTAGTAGTTATTGCAATATTGTATCTTTGTTTGTTTTAAAATGAGAAAAAAACATTGTTTGTTTCTGAGCTCCTTCAGGAATCAGGAGTGATGTCAGATAACGCTTATGATGGTTTTCTTTTTCCATGTTTAGGAATAGGGAAATTTGCAATGCAATCGCCGCAACGTATTTCACAGTGTAGCCCAACGAAGTAAAATTATGATCCCCTTGTATAGTACTTACTGCAACTCAAACATGGCTGGGGAAGGCTAGCTGGGTGATTCATAAACAAGATACCATATATAGAATAAGGTTCACAAGCTTATTTGGCATAACGATCACAACAACGATCACAACCGTAAAATATAGAGGCGCATTTTCTCGATCACTATTGACCTTGTATTGACCTTGACGAACAGTATGAAATACCAAAACTAGTACGTAGTACAAATATTCAGACTGGCTAGCAGCGGTACAGAATTACAGATGGAATCTACAGAGCAAACACACATGCAGTACAATCACATATATGATTACACCAGGCAGCAAACAGCACGTAGCAAGGAATCTCCAAGTCGCCATCAGGCATCAGCAGCGTCGATTGTCCAGTTGAATAGTTGAACACCAGCATCATTCCTGAAAAAAAAAAAAAAGAAACTGACAAAGGGAGATGGAGTAGACGAACGCAAAAAGGAACAGAAAGCGTTGTGATCTGGCGATGAATTCAGATGCTTACAACTGAGTACTATTACAGCTGATAGCCAGGGTATGTCAGAACACAGCACCGTCGACGGCGAACTCGTCGAAGCTCCACAGGTTGAAGCCGTTCATCAAGTCCTGCTGCACGGTCTCTGCGGCGAAATGGTCGTCCAGGGAATTGTACTCGTACCTGCCCGAGTAGGGCATCTGCAGTTGGATAAATGGATCGAACGCCAGCTCGTGAGCGAGCTCTAGCATGGAGGCACCGCCGGTGACCTGGGACGAGGCGGTGCTGCTGGCGAAGGACCTCTTCACTGCCACCCCCGGTACGCCTGGGAAGCTCATGTCCAAGAAGCTGCCCAAGTCCAACGAGTCCATAGCTTCAGCCTTCACTTCAACACCTTCCTGCCTCTGCTTCTCTCCTCCAAGAAGCAGAGCAGGCAGTGCTGCAGCAGGGTGCTGCGGTTTCAGCGCGGTTTGTGGGTTGCCGCGGCGTGGGCGCGCGCGCCCTGGCTGCAGGGAAGTTCAGCTTGGCCTTGCTACCACGGAGGCGGCGGGCCTCGACGTCGTAGGCCCGGGCAGCATCCTCGGCGCTGTTGAAGGTGCCGATCCAGAGGCGGGTGCCCTTGTGCGGGTCACGGATCTCCGCCGCCCACTTGCCCCACGGGCGCTGCCGGATGCCACGGAAGTGGTGGCGGCAGACTCGCTTGTTCTTCCTCCCTGCCGCCCGCCCAGCGCGCCCATCGTCGTGGGCTACACAATAGACTTCTTTCCCTTGAGGTTACAATAGAATGCTGTTGTTGCCAACGTTCTGTCCATACAGATTACAGCAATGTTGGTTACCTGAGGAGAAGGCAGATTTGGACGCGAACACCAAGTGGTCCTCGTCGTCTTCAAGGATGTCCAGGTCGTCGGCGAATTCCTCAAAGGCGGCCTCAAAGTCATCGTCCGAGTATTCCTGGTGGTGCTTCTTGTCCCTGCCGCTGCCGGATTCAGTCACCAGCTTCGACGACGTGACCCGCGTCGGCGGGGTGAGCTCCACTAGGATGGCGCCTCCACACATTGTTTTGAAGTAACTAACTATTCTTCAAGTTAGATTAGGATAGATGGCTGCCGCGGGGCTCCTGCCCCCAGCCGCTGCTCCCCTGCGCCGCCGGCGATCCTTCCCCGCCGCTGACTGCCGGTGATAGCGCGACGTCCACTGCAGCTGCTCCTCCTGCCTTCTCCGGGGGGGCTGGCTGCTTCGGCGAGTGTTAGAGTCCTCGCTCGACTCCTTCTTCTCAGGTGACTTCTCCGTCGTCCCTCCTTCCTGGCCATGGAGATTCCGGGGCTGTCCATCCTTCCTGGGCAGTGTGTCCAGAAGGTCATCAAATCCAAGTTTGGTGTTCCGGTCTCGCCGATCTCTAGAGGCCAAGCGTTCTTCCTCGTCGCTTCCTTTGGGCGTTCCAAGGTCAGGCTGTCTCCGGCCTCGGTGGGGGTGATCCTCCAAGCCACGATCGGTGGAGTTGCCTCGGATTTTGATGTTTTTCAACTCGCCGATCGCGTGTTTCGCTTTTCTGTGTCTTCGAAGTGGGTTGGTTTTCATGTGGTTAATCTTCGTTCCTTTGAGTGCTCGCATTTTAAGATCTTCTTTCATCTTTGGGGCCGTGGTGGACCAAACTGGAGAAAAGAGTGGCATTCGTTCTTGATTGAGGAAGAGGCATCTTGGTCCTTAGTTGGCAAACAGCAGGTCAGCAATCGTCCTCAGCATGGACCTGTCGATGCTTCTGCTGCAATTCCGGCCACCCTGACTGGAGCTAATCGTGTTCCACTGGGGCGCCGACATGGCCGGACCATGGCGGTGCAAGTTGATCCGAGTATCCATAATCATTTTCAGTCCCAAAGTCTGTCAGGGGAGATGGGACAGAGTCCCAGTTTTTTGAATTTGGATTTGAATTTGGGCACTATGGGTGCTGGAAGTCAAGGTCTCTCTGCAAAAAATCTTTCACCCTCTCTGCAGCCCGGGATTTGCTCTCGTTGCTTATCATGGGGCCACCCTAGGCAAGCGTGCAAATCAGCCATTAGATGCCACACTTGCTTGGGCAGGGGTCATGTTGCTATTGACTGCAGACAAGGCCGGTTTTGGAGGGAAAAAGAAGGCAGGGCAGTGGCTGGAGTGAGGCAGAGTATCCCCGATTTAAATGAGGCTTGGCCCGGGAACCAAGTCGAAGGGGACTTGCTCAATGGGCCGGCTAGCAGCCCATCTAGCTCGGGCTTTTCTGGGAACGATGGAAGGCCGGGACGGCCGGAGGACTTGACCGCTCGGATTCCACCGCCAGTTCAACCAATGGTAACTCCTTGTGACCTTCAGCTGAGTATGAGCAGTGGGCCGCAGCAATTACAGACCCACATCACAGAGTGTGGCTTGGGTAATGGGTCAGCACACCATATTTTACCTTGCAGTGACTCAGGGTTATTTACTCCTAACCTTCCACCTTCACAGTCCACTCCTAGCGCCGCTCCCAACAGTGACACTCTGAGAAAACCCCGCTCGCCATTGCAGACCACACTAGCTCAACACCTCGTGTCTGTCGACGAGGCGTCTGCCATGGCGTACCAACGGGCGGACCCGAACCCGTTCAAGCCTCCTGGGATGAACATCATCAACATCCCAAATCGGCCGGTCATGGTTCGCACCATGGCTCCTCGTCGGCCGGTTCTGCGGAATGAAGACCTCGCCATTGTCACCATCCATCCAATTCCGGGTAACCCTTTGTTCTTCCCAGCGGTCAAGGATGTCATTGAGGATTTCTGTCAGAATAGGGGTGTTGCTATCACAGAGGTGCAGCGCTGTCATATGGGTCAGGCTTTTGTTCATTTTCGGAATGAGTTGGATCGAGATAGGTTTGTGTTGAATAGCCCGCATCTGTTTGGTGGATCCTATTTCAATTTTGTCAGGCATAACCAGGGTAGAAATTGGAGAAATGTCGTGTTCAATCATGAGTGCACGATTCTGATGATGGGCTTGCCAGAGGATTATTTTGAAGATGACTTCATAGATGCTGTCCTAGGACCGTTTGCTAGAATGGTCTGCTGGTATAAGGAGACAACAGTAATCAACACCAGGGTAGTTACCAGGCTTATTGTCAAGGCTAGGGTTGTCGATCTGGAAGACATTCCTCATTTCTCGGTCTTCACAGACTCCCCTGGAATCAACGGGCAATCGTGGTCTGTCCAATGTGAAATATTACAGCAGGAAAATCTTGGTCAGCTGCCTCCTGATGAAGAGGCAGTGCCACAGCTTCCTGAAGACGGTGGTCCAATGTTGTTTGACTTCTTCGGTCTCGGGCAGCAGGTGCTTGCTCCCGTGGCAGAGCATGATGAAGCAGGTGATCAGGAGGGAAATGAACAGGCTGCTGATAACCAGGGACAACAGCAAGATGAGAATGAGGCTTGGGATCAGGCTGTCAATCAGGCAAACTTGCCTGGTTGGGGTGAATGGCCTGCCCAGCAACAGAATCTAAATCTGAATTTGGGGCAACAAGTAGCTGCAGAACCAATGATTCAAGATCTCAATGAGTTGCCACGGGGGAAGACCCAATGGAGATGGTCATTGACCCTCGGGAAGGGGACAACCAGGAATTTATCCTGCAAATTGCTCAGCCACCTCCACCTCCTCAACAGCAAGTTATTCCTATCCAGGCAGAAGAAGAGAACCTCATTCAGATGCCGGCAGTGTTTCCAGTGATGCAGGTGGAGGATGAAATCTTAATGGAAGCAGCTGAGATAGAGGAGCAGCTGGTCCTGGAACAACAACAAGGACTGCAGCTGGGGATCAATTTGGGTTTGGGTCAGGAGCTTCAACTCAACCAAGTGGCACCTTTGGTTCCTGATCAGCAGCACAACATGCATCCAGACGTCCAGCCTGACCTTGAGCAGATGAATGGTTCAGAGCAGGTGGCTCCTATAGCTATTGACCAGGGATTGATATCTCACTTGCCACAGGCACCTTTGATTGATCAGAACCCACCAGTGATACCTGTCATCGAAGAAGAAGATCATCTCCTAGTGGAACCAGACTTGGCTGTGGAGACTGAACAGGCAGCTGCTGGATTGGATGTGATCCCATCTCTCTCAGCTGACTCCGACAACCAGCCTGAACAGGGGTTGCAGCTGAATGGCCAGATTATCCTGGAAGGGACAGAGCTAGCAAGGGACCAAAACCTTGTGGACAGTATTCACATCCAAGGGAATCAGCCCCAGTTCTCTCAGGGCCAGTCATCTGGGCAGTCCTCCTCTAGTAACTTTGTAGTGAATGAAAAGATCCAAATTGGCATGGTTAGGACTTTCTTTTTCAACTCCACTAAGAGTCCTACACCCATGATGAAGAATACCTTGGCGCCATCAGGTTCGAAAAATGCTGGGCTGATTGGGCCAAAACCAACTGAGATGGTGGAAGTCCCAAAGGAATGGGCCCCTTTCCTCAAGGCCCTAATTGATGCACCAGCCCAACATGAGTGGGCCAAAGATCTCATTAACTCTGGCCTTCCTGCCTTCCTGCCAGTGGGCTTCAATGGGGCAAGCACACTTTCTCTGGAGAAAACCCCTGAGCATACCTGCCTCCTGTTAAATGAAGAACCACAGGCAGCAAATGAGATTGAGGAGGCTCTCATGGCCTCTGATCAGACCACCCCGGTCAGCAAGAAAAGAGGAAGAAAGAGCAAGGCTGCTGCCCCAATTGAGGACTCTGGCTTAAGGAGAAGCAATCGAGTTAAGGCTAATGCTAAGGGGTTTAAACCCAGCTGTGAGAAGAACTGCCCTGCATGCAAAGCTGGTGTCCCAACCCTGACCCAATCGGCCATTGCCAAGATAGGGGTTGAAATGTGCGGGCTAAAGGACAGTGAAGTTAGTCAGGCCACTCTGATGGGGAAGAAGAAGCTGGAGCCTGTTGGCAAGAAGCCCAAGAAGACTGAAGATCACCAAGCTCAGGGCAAGGAACAGGCTGATGACGACAATGAAGAGTAATTTAGAGTTCTGTGTTGCTGGAAGCTGGAGCTGCCTCCTTGCCCGGTCGGCCCAGAGGAGATTGTGGCTCTCTTTTGCTTTTGCTGTTCCCTTTTACCTTTGCTTTCGAACTTATTTGAACTATTGCTGTACTTCTCTTTGGGATGCTGTCAAAACTTGCTGTAACAGTGCGGTTTTCTTATTTGGCTGTGTTATGTTCTACCTTTCGTGTGGTTTTTTGACTGTTCGGCATATCCTTATGGGGTATGATTTCTGTGTGCACTATACCCGCTTGTGTACTAAATGGCTAACTTCAGAGCCTGGAAAATCCTGAGTTGGAATGTGCATGGAATTAACTCGGATTCCAAGTGGAATTCGGTTAAAGACAAGGTGGTTGAAAGCAGATGTGAAATAGTTTGTTTGCAAGAGACCAAAAAGGACTCTTTTGACTTAAGCTTCATCAAGCGTATCTGTCCACTAGATTTTGATACTTTCAGTTTCTTGCCTTCGGTGGGCGCCTCTGGTGGAATCCTGGTGGCTGGAAGGGTGCCAATTTTCAGGGTAATCTAGTATCTTCTAATAGATTTGCCATCACACTGGACTTTACTTCAAGGTTAAACAATGATACCTGGAGGTTAACTTCAGTGTATGCTCCTTGCACGCCGGTAGGGAAAAGAGAATTTACACGTGGTTTGGAGGGATTGACATTCAAGATGATCAAGACTGGATTATAGTAGGAGATTTCAACCTGATGAGGAGGCCTGAGGATAGGAATCGAGATGGGGCAGACCTCAATGAAATTTTCCTTTTTAATGAAGCAATTGACAAGCTCAGCCTGATTGAATTACCTTTGCATGGAAGAAGGTTTACATGGACTAATAAGCAGTTTCCACCCCTCCTGGAGAGACTAGATTGGTTCTTCACATCAACCTCTTGGACAGCCAAATACCCAGATACAATTGTAAAAACTCTGGTGATGGAGACTTCAGACCATTGGCCCTGTGTTGTAGAGATTGCCACCTGCATTCCACAGGGAAATTTGTTCAGGTTTGAAAATCATTGGCTCAATCATCTGGATTTTGCACAGGTCATGGTTAATGGCTGGCATGCACCTGTACAGTTTGCCGATCCTGCAAAATTGGTCACAGCCAAGCATAAGAATCTGAGGAGAGTATTAAAAGATTGGAAGAAAACTCTACCAAACCTTTCTCTGGCAATTGCAAAAGTTAAGTTGGTACTCCACTTCCTGGAAACAATTGAGATGTTTAGAGATCTTTCACTCTTGGAGTGGAATTTCAGGACCACTGTGGCTGAGAAACTTGTGCATCTGCTGAAGCAGCAGAAAATATTTTGGGCACAGAGGGGAAAAGTAAAATGGGTTAAAGAGGGGGATGCAGCAACAAAGTTCTTTCATTCCCATGCAACTATCGCATTACGAAGTAACAAGATCACTTCCCTCCAAGATGGATCAGGAAACACTCTCTTGGGACATGAGCAGAAGGCAGAATTGCTATGGAATTCCTTCAAGGAGAGGTTGGGGACTTCAGAACACAGTATTATGTTGTTTGATCTAGAGCAGTTAATCCAACCTTACAACCATCTTCAACAGATAGACTTGCCCTTCACCAGGGAGGAGATCCAGTCAGTAGTTAGCAACCTGCCCAACAATAAATCACCTGGCCCAGATGGGTTTACAAATGAGTTTGTAAAGGGATGTTGGGCTCTCATTGGGCCTGATTTCATCAACTTGTGCAAAAAATTCTGTGAGGGCAACATTTGCATCAGAAGCATAAATAGCTCCTTCATCACTTTGATTCCTAAGAAGGACAGTCCTCTTGGTGTCTCGTGACTATAGACCTATTTCACCGTTGAACACCTCAGTGAAAATCTTGACCAAAATTCTTGCAAACAGGATGCAGGGGTACATCACAAAGTTGGTTCACCAAAACCAATATGGTTTTATTAAGACAAGGACAATTCAAGATTGTCTGGCATGGACTCTAGAATACATTTATAATTGTCATAAATCCAGAAAAGAGATAATCATTCTGAAACTTGACTTTGAGAAAGCCTTTGACAAAATAGAGCACAATGCAATTATTCAGGTCCTGAAAGCAAAAGGTTTTGGACGAAATGGCTAGATTGGGTTAACAAAGATTCGAGCTCGGAACTTCCTCTCGTACTTTTAAATGGAGTGCAAGGAAAAGTGATACATTGCAAAAGGGGGGTGAGGCAGGGGGACCCCCTATCCCCACTGCTCTTTGCCTTGACAGCTGATTTGCTACAGTCTATTATAAACAAGGCCAGAGAGAGAGGACTGCTGAACCACCCAATCCCAATTCAGTACACCCAAGATTTTCCAGTGGTTCAATATGCTGACGACACAATTGTAATATTGGAAGCTTGTAGTAGGCAATTGTTAGCTCTCAAAGCCCTACTTCATAGTTTTGGGGAGTCAACAGGCCTCAAGGTTAATTATCAGAAGTCCATGATGGTGCCAATCAACACTTCGGCAGAGAAGCTCCAACATCTTGCAATGACTTTTGGCTGTGCTACTGGTAGTCTGCCTTTCACCTACTTGGGCTTGCCCCTAAGTCTAACAAAACCAAGGGCCATTGACTTTTCACCTCTGGTTAACAAGTGTGAGAGAAGACTAGCTGCAACTTCTATCTTCCTGAACCAGGCAGGCAGGCTAGAGGTGACAAACTCTATTCTAACCTCAATGCCTACTTTTTGCTTGAGTACCTTCTTGTTGCAACAAAATGTCATTGATCAGATAGACAAGTTCAGGAAGATTTGTCTCTGGAGGGGTGCTGACTTGAATGCAAGACAGAAGCCTAAAGCTGCCTGGTCCATGGTTTGCACAGAAAAAGATCAGGGTGGTCTTGGGGTTTTGGATCTGCAAACTCAAAATGAAGCCCTCCTCATCAAGCATCTTCATAAGTTCTTCAATAAAGAAAACATACCTTGGGTATCGCCGTCCGGAGAAATACTATAGTGATGGGAAGCTGCCTGGCCCTCAAAAAAGAGGATCCTTCTGGTGGAAGAGCATTCTGAAATTGCTGACCAAGTTCAAGGGTCTGGCTAGAGTTGAGATAAAAGATGGGAACTCTTGTCTCCTATGGGATGATCTTTGGACCACTGAAATTTTGAGAAACAGATTCCCAGAGCTCTTTTCTTTTGTAAAAAACAGCAGTGTTTCCTTCAAGGCTGGGGTTAGTCAAAACCCCTTCATGATTTGTTCAATCTGCCCCTGTCCCAAGAGGCACATGCTCAGTTTATGCTATTCCAGAATGAGTTGCTGGACATAAATCTTACAGATTCCACAGATGTTTGGCATTATATCTGGAACTCCACATTTTTCTCTGTCAAAAAGGCATATAAGCATCTGAAAGGCAGTCAGCAAGTCCATCAGGCTTTCAAATGGAATTGGAAGTCTTCCTGCCAAAGCAAGCATAAGGTCTTCTTTTGGCTTGTCCTTAGGGACAGGATCAGCACAAGGGAGTTGCTGAAAAGAAAGAGAATGCAATTACAGGATTACACTTGTGTTCTTTGTGCCAATGCAACTGAAGAATCTCTTTCACACCTGCTGCTTGAATGTCCATTTGCACTCCTCTGTTGGGACTCAATTGGTTTGCAGATAGACTTGACCCAGGACCCGTTCCAAATTCTTCAAGATTTCAGAACTCAGCTAGGGGTGCCCTTTTTTATGGAGATAATTACTCTTATGGCTTGGGCCATCTGGAAGTCGAGAAATGACTACATCTTCAGGCAAATTAATCCGACAGTGCAGGAAGCCATCAGTTACTTCAAGGCAGAAATGAAGTTGCTAACTCTAAGAGCCAGAAGGAGCTACTTTCCTTTAATTGATTTATGGATTGCAAATCTAGAATAGCCAGGCTTGCAGCAATTTTGTTGCTGCTGTACCTTATCTCCTTTTTTGTTTCTTAATTTTGCTCTGTTCCTACTTCCCTACTTCCCCCTGTACTTCTTTTCCTTTTCCGTTGTTTGTTGTAACAACTCTTTGTTTTTATTATAGTTTCACTGTAGGGGTGCAAACCCCTCCAGTTCCTTTCAAAAAAACATTGTTTTGAAGTGTATTTTCCGCAAAGTTTTTTTTCTTTGGGTTTGTATACGTGTGCTGGTCGTTACCGACGGAGGGAGGGACTTTATAACCTACGAGGACCTTTGGCGTAGCAAGATATGCCACATGGCACGGGCCTAGCGCAGATTACTCTAGTTCCCTGTCAACTACATAGAAGAACATGAGCAAACCATTCTTAGCGTGGTTGTGAAATTACTTGGGGCAACTTTTGACACTAAGTGGGGAAGCATGTACAGTCCGGAGAAATTTGTCACTAGACCTTCCATCTTCCTTATTACTATTCTGTAAAGATTAATTAGGCTAAACTTGTATTACGTACTGTTGCTGATTACTTTAGCACAAATGGACACTCGTTCTACTGCACAGGCTCCTGCAATTGGAGGAGCATCTTTTGGTGGTTGGCAGTTTCTACAGCTGGTTCTGCAACTATCTAGACTAAACAAGCTTGTTGCACATTTTATTATTTTCCTAGAGGAATGTGCCTCCCTATATTCATATTCTGTATAGTACACCTAAACCACTGCCGCTACCTATTTTGTTCCCGGTATTGCTGAGGACAATATCATAGCCCTGCTCTGCTTTGGGATAGGCCATTGGTGCTACAATGAGGTGGAAAAGTGAAATGGCTACTCGCTAAAATTTGTTAACTTTAGGTACGAAGGCATAATTTATATGGATACTTTACAATCAAGTAGGTTGCCTCCCTTTGTCCTTTGCAACAACCTGATGTGACTATACATGAAAGCATCACAAAACCACAGCTAAAAATCGTTGGATGTGTTAGTCTTTACTTGCTTTGCATTTTTTTGTATATTTGTGAGAACATCGCACACTTCTTTTTGTTTCTTTAGCATCTTCACCTTCTATTTCTTTCCCATTTTCTCATATAAAGGTTTATAATGATAGCTCGAGCTCCAAGATTTATAAAGGTTCTGAAGTTTTTGCTCACCATAAAACCATTTAATGATTAGAAATACTCGACGACTGTCGCCTAATAAGTCGCTTTTGCGTCAGTCACCATCGCCCATGCCCACGCCTGCGCCCCCACCCTCCATCTTTCGTGTCTTCAACGATGAGGTGGTTAGGTCGAGACAGCCGGCAGCGTGGTATCCAGTAGCCCGGGGCAGCAGGGGAGGAGGCAGGGGCGCGAGAGGCCATGGCTGAAGGAGAAGGTGAGCAATGATAATCAAAGCGTCAGTCACCTGTCCTATACACACAACTATGTTATAGGAACACCCACACTCTATAGCTATATGATAGCGTTATTTACAATTGGCCCACCTTTTGGTGACTCAACTGGTGACGGCGAAAATATATGGATTCATGGCGAATAGTAGGTCCGAAAACTTGTTGGTTACAATTATTCCATCTCAATGCAGACAATGAGATGCAGATGGTGCATGGCAGCACAAAATTCCAGGGCTCCGTGAGTCCATAGTGCTGTCCAACTTGCCCTACTCAAGCCAATTTGTGTTGCAACTTGCAAAGGGAACTCATCGTTCATTTGTCCATGCCACCCGTAGCACATTATCCCTTGACGCGTCGGCTGACAGGCTTGATTAACTTGAGGAATTCCATCCCCGTGAGTTCACAGTGCTAGACGGCCCAGACGACCAGCTTTGTTTTTTTGGCTTCTGACAGGCTTGAACATGAGGATCTCTTCTCTGCGCTTCTGCATCACAAATTTATATTCGCGTGCGGTGAGTTACTTTCCGTGTTCTAAACAGTAATTTATTTTAGCTTTTCTAGTTATATTTATAATTTTGCTACACATAATAAAAACCAATATATATCTAAAAAATCAAGAATGATTCACAATTTGAAACAGCGAAGGGAGTATCAATGAACATCCAAGCAGCCACCTGCAACAATTGCTGCTGCGGTGAAGTGGTTTATTTTATTTTACACAGATGAAAACAAGTTTTTTCAAGTAAAAGGGGACAATTTCTGTCTCAGTGATTTCGTACAATTTCTGCCTTCCACAATTGCGGCTCCGTTTTCCTCAAAAAACAATTGCTGATTCGTTTGTCCTATATTAGGACATCTCTAATAGACTAGACCGCATCGTTGGGCTATGCGCTTTGCACCCTGCTGCCAAAGTTCGAGCCCCTCGAGGGCGTGTTGAAAAAATCTCCTCGTATGTCTCATGTCAAAGCATAGGTGTTAGGCCAGTCCAGTCTTACAGGAGCTATGATGCCGCTGTGTCTGGGTGAGAAAGAGGTTCGGGGGTTTTCTCGGTAGAATGTCTTCTTTTTAACCAAAAAATGCCGAGGATTTGTCTTACCCTCTGTGGATCGAGTTTTTTTTTCCAATTGGACAACTAACTGTAACCACATGAATTTTTTCTCACGCTTCATGGCCAAGTTACCAAGGCAGGTAGGTTGACTTTGGTCACTACTGTTACTCCCCCACCTGTCACCCTCGCTGCACACTCAATTTTTCGATCTGCCACAGATTATTGCGCCCACTCCCCTAGAATTCCTCCCAGTCACCAACTGGGTACAAAATCTGGCAAGGGAGACGATGTATCAAACCAGCAAAGTGCCCAAAGTGCTCGGGTCCTATTGAGCCCTCAACTGTTCCAAGCTAGAATTTTCAATGTGCCCTGTCGCCCTTGCCCGGGAAGGGCGCCAAATACTAACAATTTAGTTGCATTGGTAGCACCATCACCATTCATCCACAACCTCGTTTTGTCTTATTCTTTCAACGGGCTCTCCGTTGATGATTGGTTTGCCCCATTCTTTCAACGGTGTTGCATTCCTCCCCATGCACGTCCATCATCCATCCAAAATTTACTAACAACCAATAACCCCACACAAAATTCTCCTCCTTATGAGTTCCATCTCTACACTCCTTCGTCATCTAATAACCCAGCAACCCACAATTACCACAGACGCTAGTAGGTTCTCATATTGCACCAGAAATTTCTTCCATCTCTCGAACTAACTGGCACCACATGAATTACAGGTTTATATTAATAAGGTCTAAAAGCTCCCTTGCACATAGTCCTAATACCCCCTTTCTTCTGTCACGGGGAATCTCTATGCCCAAAACATACGAGGCTTCACCAAGATCTTTCATGTCGAACTTTGAGTTCAAAAATCTCTTTGTTTCCTGAAGAAGACTGACATCATTACTCGCAAGTAAGATGTCATCCACATACAGGATTAGGAATATATACTTCCCATTCTTAAACTTTGAATAGACACAGTTGTCCTCTACATTCTGTTGAAACCCAAAACTTCTGATTGTCTTGTCAAACTTCAAGTACCACTGTCTTGAAGCTTGTTTTAATCCATAAATGGATTTCTTCAGGCGACATCCCATTCGCTCTTTTTCTTCCACGATAAAACCTTTCGGTTGTACCATGTAAACATTCTCCTCTAAATCCCCGTTTAGGAATGTCGTCTTAACATCCATCTGATGTAATTCTAAATCATAATGCGCCACTAGGGCCATTAAGATCCTGAAAGAATCCTTACATGAGACTGGAGATAAGGTCTCATTATAATCAATCCCTTCTCTTTGTGTGAAGCCTTTTGCTACAAGACGCGCTTTGTATCTTTCTATATTCCCTTGAGAGTCACATTTAGTTTTGTAGACCCATTTACAGCCTACTATTTTGGCTCCTTTAGGAATCTCTTCTAAATCCCAGACTCCATTGGAGCTCATGGATTTCATCTCTTCTTTCATAGCTTCTAGCCATTTTAATGAGTCGGGGCTTCTCATGGCTTCATCATATGATTTGGGATCACCCTCCATATGATCTTCTTCTATGCCGTAGACTTCATAGTCATCTGGGACAGCTGACCTTCTGGCTCTAGTAGACCTTCTCGGGGCCTGCTCATTTGGTACATGTGCCTGCTCATTTGGCACATCTTCTCGGTTGGGGTTGTCCTTGCTCCCCTCACCTATGGCAGCATGATCTTCAACGGGCTCCTGAAGGACAGGTTCCTCATCTTGATCTATTATTGCCATAGGAGATTGAGCAACGGGTTCTGGCATCACAACATCAGGTACTACTGGTGTGCTAACAACGGGTAACTCAAAAAATGGCTCTTGAATCATTGGATTGGGCGCACACACCCGCTTCTCTTCAAGATCAATCTTTCGAGCTACCACGCTCCCCCTGATCAGCTCATCCTCTAGAAATGCAGCGTGTCTTGTTTCTACAATCTTTGTATATCTGTCTGGACAATAAAATCTATATCCCTTTGATCTTTCTGGATAACCAATAAAATGACAACTAACTGTTTTGGAATCTAGTTTTCCAATGTTTGGGTTAAACACTTTGGCCTCAGCTGGACTTCCCCACACACACAAGTGGTTTAGTGAGGGTACTCTTCTTGTCCGCAACTCATACGGTGTTTTGGGCACCGATTTACTGGGAACTCTGTTTAGAATGTAAATGGCGGGTTTTAACGCCTCCATCCACAAATTTATCGGTAATGTGGAGTAACTTATCATACTTCGCACCATATCCATCAGGGTACGGTTACGTCTTTCAGCTACTCCATTCTCACGAGGCTCGCCTGCATCGAATACACATTACTATGCCGTGTTCCCTGTAAGAACTTCGCAAAAGGTCCAGGAACTTGGCCATAAGGGGTATGCCGACCACAGTACTCCCCACCACGGTCGGACCTGACTAACTTAATCTTTAAGTTATGCTGATTTTCAACTTCAGCCTTAAATATTTTGAACTTTTCTAATGCCTCTGATCTTTCTTTGATTGGATAAATATATCCAAAACGGGAGTAATCATCTGTAAAGGTAATGAACGAGTCATATCCATCTATACTTTTCACAGGAAAAGGTCCACAGATGTCCGTGTGGATTATCTCTAAAATTCCTGTGCTTCTTTTGGCATTCTTTTTAATTTTCTTTACGTATTTTCCTTTAATACAATCTATGCATTGATCTGATTCTGAGAACTCAAGTGGAGGAACAATTTCATTCTTCACTAATCTTTCTATTCTCCCCTCGAAATATGGCCTAAACGACAATGCCATAATTTCGACGATGCATCTTGAGTTCTCTTTCTTTTTCTGTTCACATTCTCAGACAAGGACATAATATCCGTATTATCACAAATGGAATTAACATTTTCACAAAGTGATAACAAATAAAGGTCTTGTTGCTGGAAAGCAACACCAACATAATTCTTATTACAATAAATATGGCACTTGCCATCTCCAAAATTACATGAATAACCATCATTGTCTAAACAAGACACACTTATTAAATTTCTTTGTAGCAAAGGAACAAAGTGTAAAGCCGGTAGCTAGCTTCAAGGGAAGATCGCCCACGGCTTCAACATCTGCTCTGACTCCATTGTTAGATTAGGAGGATCAACTAGCAGTGTTATCTAGCGGGTACTGAGTAAACTGAGATGTATGAACATGAACATGAACACTAGAACACCACTCACGCAGAGAGACAGAGAGGTACAGAGAGACAGAGAGAGTAGGGAGAGGGGGTGTTATACCAGAGGCGGATGGAGCCGCAGTCCGTGTAGAGGATGAGGACGCCATCACGGTGGCGTTGATGCGGTGAAGTCCGGCGGCGCAGTGGTGGTGGCGGAGGGGAATCCCGTCACTGGCTGCGCCCCTCACTTAGATCGGATTGAGGGTTTGTTGGTGGGTGTGTACGGCTCAGGCCAACCTCGTGAATCGAGCCGCCAGCCCCCACCTATTCTTTATAGCGCAGTGTGACGGGGGCCCTCCAGCCAAATATAGGCTGGGCGCCCCCGATCAGGGCGCGGTCAAGGGTCCACTAATGACCGTTGGGTCATTAGTGGTGGAGATCAATTCCAACAGGTCCATCTTCTACATGATCGAGAAGATGAATCAACTTCTTCTCTAAAAGATGCATCTTCTAGTCAAGTTAGTCTGTTTATGTTGATCAATTGTGAAATTAGTGCCTCTTCTTTCGATTCTGCTGATGATATAGCTTCAAACCAAATCATCAAACCGGTATCCTGAAATGCTTAAACCTGGTATGGTTCCGCAGTTTTGGCTAAGGCTGTAATGCATGTAATGCCAAGTGGATGCTAAATTTTAATTTTTTTGTGGCACTTTAACTTAGTTCATGCGATTGGATGGGCCATGATGCATTCTTATATAATAAGTTGCTAGTACGTGTCTGAACATATTTATCATCAACTGGATGTGATGCCATGCCGTACCATCCTTTGCCTTTGCTAATAGCAAAGTATCAATATAATGCTCAGTCCTGATGCTCTGTCTGAATAGTTCGATGCACCAGTTGTCCTAACCTACCTGAGCTCTTCAGTCTCTGTGGACTCTGAACTGCTCCATACAGATTACATTGTCGATCGTAGCTCTACTACGCCTATTGCCATGCCAGTACGCACTTGTTTAAATTGCCATCCAATCAGTGATCACCTGTGCAATAAGAAAACAGTAATCACCCATGTGAGGTTCTATGTCATTAAGTTATTGTCATAATATCTACAATTTTTATCATAGATTCATGTTTATGACACCCAATTAACAGAAAAGATTGCGTCACTAACCATGCGCCTTAAACTATAGTAGTGGGCAGCGGTACGAGTATAGAAAAAGTTGGCGAATCAATTGTGATGCCTGTGTACTTCTCTTATACAGTCTATAGTACAACAAAATATGTGCTAAATTCTTAATGCACATTGGCTAGCAACAAAAGATCTACCTTTCTATTTTTCTTTCATAAAAAAATCCTTTCTATTTATATGTATTTTTTTCCCGCTCATGATATAGCCAACCTCGAATCATCGAAGGGCGGTATCCAGATTCCTGAAACGATGAAACAAGGTACGCTTCCCCCGTTTCAGCTAAGGCTGTAATGTAGTAGTCTATGCATATATCTTCTAGGCCCAAGTGGATGCTAAATTTTACTACTTTTTTGTGGCGGCGCTTTAAGTTACTTCGTGTGGTTGGATAGCCATGCATGCTACGTACATTCTTATATATACTTGGTACGAACATACATATATTAATAAATGTTATATAGGAGTCCATGTACTAGGAAAACGTCGGCGAATGCGACGGCGAGGCAAGCCAATTGTGCAAGTCACAAGGTTCACTAACCTGATGATATGATGAGCTATGCACTACCACCACCAACCACCAGACGATAGGTTAGTAAGGGTATCCTGAAATGATGAAACCTGGTACTGTTCCCTAATTTCTGCTAAGATTGTATGGTCTAACCCCAAGTGGATGCTAAATTACTACTACTTTCGTGGTGATTTAAGTTAGTTGGTGCGACTAGATGGACCATGTTACATTCAACTAGATGCGCGCGATGCGATATCAAACCTTTGCCTTTTAATTTGCCGATACCAAAAGTGTCCAAACAGACCCTGAATCATGGTGCTACCTAGCCTACCTAAGCTCGTCGATATGTCTGGACGCTGGACTGCTGCATACACTTATCTATTACCATGCCAGTACGCACTTGTATGAAGCAACGTCCAATCAGTAATCACCTAGAGCTAGGTGCATTACACACCGAGCAACACAAAACCATGGATCATTCTTGGCCCTGGGTATCAAGCTTAACAAACGTGTAGCCAGCACAATGGTTCTGGGGGTGGCGATGATCATTCATTTGTTATTGCTAGCTACTCCCTCCATCCAAAATTATAAGTCATTACTAGAAGGTTGGAGAGTCAACGTATCTCAAGTTTGACCAAATTAATATTACAAGATAATAATATTTATGATGCCAACTAAAAGTAATTAGATCTTTTATTACTTATATTTTCATATTGTACCTATTTGATGTCATAAATCTTTGTAGTTTTTCTATAATTTTGGTCAATCTTGAGATGCTTTAACTCTCAAAAATTCTTAAAGTGACTTAAAATTTGGAATGGAGGGAGTGCTATATACAAACTCTACTAGATGCATGTTAAGCCAAAAATTATGTATTCTCAAGCATGGTAATTTCTTGCTCTGCCACTTGAATTTGTTTCATGGAAATATCCAAATCTTGTACTTTCAATTTTTTTTGTTCTTCTGATAAAACTTACTACAAAGACTTAGTCGTCTTTTACAGACCAGCCTCTGTGTAGAGCTTATTTTGGCACCCAGGTCTCCCAAATCAGCTTGGGTAAGTTTGAAGTGGTCTGACCAGCAAATTGGATGCCATAGGCTGCGTATTATCTTGATCCTTCTAGTGTGCAAACTATTTCATCTTACCTGAAATCTTCTAGGTTTAGTTTCGCAGAAATAAAGAAATCGTCTAGGTTTAGTTGGACTGATTGTTTTGCATTCCAAAGACTGAAAAACTCTTTCAGTAGGTCAAGGTCTAGATTGTAGGCAATGTCTCTGATCCAGGCCATTGTTCTGTTTTTCCTTTTGCTGTGTTTCTTCAGGCATGGGAAAAGGTAAGCTGGGGTTGTGACTTAGAGCCAACGGGAATTACAAAATGATGCCTTGCTGCCATTGTGCATTGTTACTCTTGTAGCCGCTGAAAAGAGTGCTAAGTCCCCTGTGTCAAGAGGCAGCTCTGTAACGATCCATGGCCGTTACAGGTTACTCCAAGTAAACCAAAGCCATCTTAGCCGCAAGGGCTCTACTTAACCTGACCAGATCCAGGATGCCTAGTCCGTTAAACCGCAGTGGCTTGGCGATATAGGGCCATACCACCTTGCACTTTCCTCTGGAGAACTCCTTGTCACCATCCCAAAGGAAATGGCGATGAGATTTATCCATGTCTTCCAGCAACTGTTTGGGTGAGTTGAGGGATGTCAAGAGGTAGATAGAAATAGCACTTAACAATGATTTGACTAATTCTCGCCTCATATCTGGGTTAAGCAATTTCCCTTGCCATTCTGCGAGCATGTTCCTTGTCTTTTCCACTTATCCAGGATGCCCGATGAGTACAATTCTAAGACATCATGCCAATATGCATGAGCGATACACACGCATGGGATTGACTACTCCTTCCTACATCCAGGTAGTAGTTACTCCCATTTGAATATATCTATATTGACGATGTACGTGGCCCGACTACGGTTATGCTTATTTATATACTGTTACAACGGTGTTTTAATAATATATCAGAAATACATTGCACTTTTGAAAACAAATTAAGTAGTAAGATTTAGAATATATTGAAATGAGTACATAAACATACCAAATTGATAAATGGTATCTACACATCCTTGATATGGAATATTGAAGACCGGAGCAACTACAAGTGGCAGCATATAAAATTATTCATTGACAACTCATATACTAATATGATCCTAACTAACTATTTAAAACCATATTAGTAACTATCAAATACTATATAGGGTGTTACTTCTGATATATTTAATAATTTTAATTAAAATGTTTGGCTTCTCTATATTGATAGTATAGCAATAACTGCACATATAATATCTTGATAGGAAAAGTTCAAGCATCTTGAGAGGTTTGGGAGACTACTGGTGCCATATTTTCCCGACCGCTTAAGATTAATTAGAGTAAAATGTCAATTATTATAAGGCTTAACTATTAGAGTTATATTCAGGTTAGCACTGCTACCTCGTCCGAGAGATTTCGCTTCACGCTCTATCATTTATGTTAAATGATTGCTTGTGATATTATTATTATAGTGTCTAAGAATGTACTATGTGACATGAAAGGCTTATTTTAAAAAGTGCAAAAGTTAAGTTAATAAAAGATACAATAAACACATGACTTTTATATTAATCTAAGGATAATGGAGTTTGTAAGAGTCAATAAAAATATAATTTGAAAAAAAAAATCAGATTCGTGACTTTGTAAGATATGTGATGCAACAAGAGACCCAATAGTTAATGGTAATGTTTCAAACTAATTGCATATTTTAAATATGCGTAAGTGTTGTGCCAAAGAAAAATGCGACTATAAATTAAAAATTTATTGATCAGCTCCTAGCAATATTAATAATTTGATGATAATAGGAGGTAGACTAGTATCTATTATAGTCAAGTATGCTAGAAAATATATAAACGGAAAATAATTTTATTTCATAAACATAACTCTTTATTAGCCATATGTATTAAACAGTAACTAACACTTATATTTCATAGAATGTAGCCCATGCGGGAGAGAACGGGTTGATGGACTAATAATAAGCCATAAAAGGTATACAATTCTCTTCAATACTAGAGCAGGTTTCTATAGCACTTTTACAATTTTCGATGCACCCCCATACATATACAAACAAACATGTTACAAAACACCGTACAGGTGTGATTACATAAGATAGTAAGACTTCTCTCCTTCTGCTCGATGAAGTAAAAGTGTTGGAAGATCAGTAATTGATGCAGAGGCTCCCACGTCATCTTGCGGTGTGGAGGCTCCTACATGTCGGCTATGGATGTAGAGGCACCTGCGTGCCGGCTGTTGATGTGGAGGCTCCTGTGCCATCTTGTGGTGTAGAGGTTCCTGCCTCGGCTGTTGGTGTAAAGGCTCCCATGCAGTGTCATGATGCAGAGGCTCCTGCATCGGATCCTAATGCAGAGGTTCGCGGTGCAAAAGATCTTGCCTTGTCTCGCAGAGCAGAAGCTCCCGTGTTTTCTCTTGATTGATCCCTCCGGCACAAGTAATAAAATTGGCCTCCACATGGCTTTCCTTGGGGGTTGTCATTGTTTCAAATCTTCACTCTAAAAAATCATTCATGTCGAGCACGGTAGGTACCGATGTTGGGAGATGGAGCTCCCACACAAAGTGAGAGTGAGACAGGGGCAAGCTTTCTATAGCTCAACTCTAGGGGTTGAAGGTTCTACTCTAGGGCTAAGGTCCTAGAGTCGGTGATTTGTAGACTGACGAGTAAATTTCTGTATGTTTCATTGCCCTAGGAAGCTGATGGTAGCACTCAAGACACAGAGAAATTATATAGGTTCGGTGGTGCCCTATGTCCGAGTCTCGAGAGGGTAGCTAGTTCGTGTTCCTTGGTTCAAGTGCTGCGAGAGCTTACAATGGGGGTGCAAGTTAAGAGTATCGAGGTAGGAGATGGTGGAAGTGTATGAATGATCCTGTGATCGCTCTCTAGGAAGGGATGCCTCGCTCCCCTTATGTAGTGTTCAAGGGCTAGGTTCTCTAGCTTCAACCCTAGTGATCAAGAGCCTGAGGGAGGGAGAAGCTAGGAAACTTGGTCAACAATCCATCCTATCTTGTCTTGGTGTCATCGCATATCCAGGTATGGTCATCGCATGGAATGGCACGGCGTCACTATGCTAGCGTCGTGGTCTCTATCCTTGAAGTGTGGAGGGCCTCATGGCATCATTGTGGAACTAGGCGGACTGTCCTAGTTTGTCACCTGACCTTCTCGCCTACGTGGGAACACCGGCGCATCTCATGCTGTTGGAGCATCGACCCGGCCGTAAGGGGTCGGGTCGAGTCTCCCCGTCGGCTTGGACGATCCTTGAGATGATAAGTCCGGGGTCATGTTAACAATCCCACTGCAGGACTAGGTCATCACTGCCCCGAGGTGTTGTATTATCAGCACATTGGAGGTTAGAGGGGTGTTGTCCTACCCGAGATCCCATGTCCCATGGGATGGCCATCCTCTCCGTCCCGGCGAGTAGGGAGAGCATGCATGTGTTTATCGAAACAGGCATACTTGAATTGTGCCCCACTCTATCAGGGGAGATGTCGAGTGTAGAAGGAGAAGGATGTGGTCATGGGTCGGCCTCTGGCCCGAGGCCAGAGTGTCTTTGGTGGTGTACGAATGATGGCCCGCTGAAGTGGCTTGGCAAGCGATACCTTGAGATAGCCGGGGTATCATAACCCCTCGTAGGGTTGTAAGTCTCCCCTCGTCTTAGGTACTCTGTTGCCACATTATTGCATTATAGGCCCTTGTAACTCTTTCCATATACAGGCCCTGTTAGGATCCTTCAGGTTGTTAATAGATTGTCATTAATATTAGTTGTCATTAGCTAGTTTGGTCCAACTATTGAAATTAATTGTTATTAGATTGGTGTTCAGCTATAGCTAGACCTGTTTGAACAAAAAATAATTATTACTAGTAGTTTGCTATATTAGCTCTAGGGGCACAAACAGGGCCAGAGTTTACATGGTTTTCGACTATGCAAGAGGATCTGCGATAACGAGTGGACCGATGAATTGGCAACAAAATCGGCATACTGGAGCACGGGTCTGTTACAAAGTCAAATAGAGTTAATGATTTCACTTAGAAGTTAAGTCTGGTCGATAACTATGTGTACTATGTATATAAAAATAACGTACTAGTACAGTACTTGGTTTCAAGGCTTTTGAGATTCGTTTTTGGAAAAAAAATTCGGTCGCAACCGAAATGGACGAAATTCGGGAAAATTCGGATCAAATGCGGACTGAATTTGATGAATTTTCAGAATACAATGCAGATAATTCGCTTCGGAGCTCACTGAAATCGATGAATTTCGCAGAAGATTCGGATTATTTCCGTCGAATCCCAAGTTGGTCTATTTTATTGAACCTGTTAGTATATTCTTTGTTTTCTGATCAAGTAGTCCTATTCGTCCTAGGACCACTTTTAATAATGCTACCAAACTCGTAGTCCAGTGATTAGCTGCTTAGATATGAGGCCAGGGTGACCACATAGGGGGTCGGCCGACCCCCTTTGTGGGCCCATTTTGGCTCTGTTTTGCTTCAATTTATGTCTCCTGCAAATCACAAGCAATTTAAGATGCTCTGTGGAACTGAATATTGATAAAATATGCTCATGATGTGTTAATCTTCCTTGAAACCGAGGCATGTTGATGGTGTTTTGAGTGT
>JAENPR010002163.1:0-74001 GCA_018135685.1 Themeda triandra | reverse complement strand
CTCCAATATCGACATCCAAACGCAGCATAATTGTTTTCTTAAATATAGGAAAGCGCCTTCTCCAAAATTGCAGAGAGAATTGAGTTGGAAGCTTCTGTGACTTCAAAAGAACAAGAAAAACACATTCTTTATGAAACCTACAAGGAAACCACTGGATGCAGGAGCAGGAAAGGTCCTGGACATGGATACTTGGCAAAGTATCTAACCCAAAGCCAACTTATGAATGAACGAAATGAAGAGCAAGCTCGTGCATCTGCAATAGCAGCAGCAGCCCAACAGAAGAATAGTGAGATGCAAGCTGAGGTAGAGAAGTTAAAAGAACAACTTACCGTTCAAGCCGCTGATAGGGAGAGTGACAAAATAAAAAAATTCAGCAGCTGCAACATCAACTGGAGAATACAAGTAGCAAGATTAGAGCAGAACTAAGGCAAGAGCTTTTTTCACTAATCAAACAATAAAATTAAGCACCACCTTTGGTAATAACACTACTTCTTAATTGTTACCAACTTTATTGATTTTAGTAAAGCTTGATTGCTAATGTTTCTCCTTATAACTCCAATGCAAGAATGCTGCACCAACCACAACAACCCCTCAGCCTGCAGAAACAACCACTCATCCTTCAGAATTCACAACTAATGCTACTGGTATTGGAAATATGGTTAGTGAAAATGAAGGTGCAGATTTAGCACAGGTATTATTTCTTGATAAATGCAAATTGCAATGTAATAGATACATACATTTAATCTTACATAATGTGTGATTTTTTTTTTTTAAATATGAAGGATGGTACAGAATCTACCCTGCCCACGCATAATGAACCTGCTGCTATTCCCACTCCCATCCAAGGATCAGAACATGTGCAACATGTAATATACTTCAAAATTATCACCTGCAGTTGAACCGTTCTTAGAATTGCTAAGTGGTAATTGCTCCTTCAAATCTTCTGGTTTTTACAGATTGTAGCAGACAATATTGTTAAGCAAACAGAAGAGTATCCTACCTAGAGTTCTCACTCGTAGCACCAACAAATCACTTTTCCCAAATGATAAAGATAGTAATGAGACAATGACATTTATTACAACACAAATACTGAGGAATACTGTTGCAAATAAAAAGCGACAATGCAGAAAGAAAGGAGGAAAGGTATGAGCAACCAGGTGTCATTTTAAGTTGTTGTCTAGATTGTTAACATGAACTTCGTTCACTTATACATGTATGTTTGTTCACTTAACATGAGCAATCAGGAGTTCATGCCTTATGTGTTTATAGTTCGGCTTCAGTATCCATTCTATTTGTTAAACCCAAAAATATTGTTATCTATCATGTCTTGTCTATGTTTGATTCTAACTGTGTGATCAACTATATATATTACTAATGCATGTCATTTTGACTTTTTCAGAAAGATCAACCTTGAGGGAGTCTTGGTAAGCTGAAATGAATCAAATATTGTGCAAGGAGAAAGATGTCATGTTGATCTGTGCTAAGAGACATGTATTTTTGTTTATGATTGCCCATTTGTAGCATAAGTTAGTGGTTTGTAATGCAGTTCAACTTTGTAATTACCTATTTGAAAATAGGAAGGCGTTTGACTTCCTTACATTGTACAAACTATTGAATGCTTATGGTCCAAATTATTAATATGATTGCCTTTTTGTGCCATTGAATTTTATAATTTTATGAATTTCCGTGCAATGAATTTGATGCAATAATTGGTTGTCCTTCCAATCTCATGTCGAGTAGTTTGTATTGCATCCAAGCTCATGTCGATGTGATAGTTTGTATTGCATCCAACCTCATGTCGATGCAATAGTTCGAATTGCATCCAACCTCATGTCAATGCAATAGTTCGAATTGCATCGAACATAACGTCGATGCTATAGTTCGTATTGCATCGAACCAAAATGGTGATGCAATAGAACCTCTTGCATCGAACCAAAATGGTGATGCAATAGATTATATAGCATTGAACCTAATATGGATGCAATACAGTCTATTGCATCAAACGATAGCAGTTGCAATAGATGTATTGCATCAACATGATTTGGATGCAATAAGCTATTGCATCTCTCAATTTTGATGCAAGAGACAATGGATGGACGATGCAATAGCCGCTTCTCGTATCAACCACAAGTAACCGATGCGAAAGGCTATTGCATCAAGACCACTTGCATCGGCTGGCGTCAAACGAGAAATTGATGCAAAACCGAATTATTGCATCTATTTTAGACCTATAACATAAAAAATTGGCCGGTGCAACAGGGTCAAAATTTAGTAATGTGTTCTCTAAGGTAAGGTGCTGCCATGACACCTACGGTGTCGAGGTAGTAGAGGTACAAGTCTCTATCAGCTGGTGTAGTCGATCAGTATGGTCTCCATCTCCCAGGCCAACTCCATTCCACGGTTCCTGATCCGATCCATGCTAACTTTGATGCATTTACCTCGTTCCAACGACAAGCGAAAGAGCAACCAGAACACTAAATCTAGAAAGACTGCGGAAGGAGAAACAACATGGTGCAGAAGGAGCAACTACACCGGAAGAGCATGAAAGAGAGAACAACTTAGCCCTCTCGGCGGATGTTCGATCCCTGGGCCAAACAGAACGGGAGTGATGATTTGCTAAGCACCAACTTAGGTCTTAGCCTGGCCGGTACCTTCTGGGTCGATCGTGTCGACCAGTATGGCTTTAATAAAATGGCATAGACTCAACCTCATCCTAAGCAAACACCACAGCTCCCAGCTTTCGATCCAATCGTCATGGCGACTGCTGAGAACCAAAAAGGCTACAAGCAGAAGAAGTCCCGTTCTCTCTTAATCCATATGCCATTATAATTGACGAGAACCAAGAGAGGGTGGAATGGGGAAGAGAAAAGAAACAAGGCGGTCTACTTCTACCAATACACACGCCACGGCAACAGGCAAGGCATCAAAAAGGAGCAACACAACTTGTAGGTGCCAAGACCTAGGTGCACCAAATGCACTAAGACACCACCAGGGTTCTTAGCGGTGCGGTTGTCACCACAAGAACCGAAGAAATGCTACGGGCTAAATAGGTACAAGCATACAAGGGCTCGAGCACGAAGGAGCAGAAAAGAGAAAACGACACAGGAGTCACCTCCCTTTGATTCACTCGCCATAGCAACGACGAGAATCGAAGGAATGGGATCTAAAGAGCAACAAACACCAACAAGCGAAAGGCTCAACCCACATCTTACTGGATCGACAGGGATTGAGGACAAGAAAGGAACAAAGGAAGAATGGAACCCGCACCACTTCGACCAACTCATCATGGAATGGACGAAGGTTGGTAGAAGTAGGCGGATCCCACGATCCGAACCCACCCAGGGCACCACAACCGTGCAACTGGATGGCACAAGGCTATTCCTACGGCTCATAGTGATGCGGTTGTCATCGCTAAGTCCGAAAGAACGCCATGGTGGAAGCGGCGCAATCATACGAGTTGGTTAGGATAAACCGCGAGTAAAAGAAGCAAAGGAAAAAGGGGTAGAGCCCGATGGTCATGGCGAGGTGACTCGCGGCCATGAGGTTCACTCAAATGAGTTGACTTCCGTAAGTACCACGACAATCGTCCCCTAGTTTGTCTCCTGCAAGCTAGGTCAAAATGGACTCCTCATGTGTGGGTAGGAAGCGCACCAAAGTCAAGTCCATGGTGACCATGACCTAGAGACGTAGGAGGAGCCAGTGGTCACGTCACTACCAAGCCAATGAGAACACACGGGGGGTGGGGGGTGGGGGGGGGGGGTGGAGGGGGCGAGTTACGTTTGACATCGCGGCATGGTTTTCTAATTATTATGTATTCCGCACGCCTCCTTGAAGGCAGCGGCCAAAGGCCACCCTTAAAATTCTAACGTTTGGACCCAGTGATGCTGTCGATTTCAACAGCTGACATAGACTTATCTAACTATGGGTCCAAACGTTAGAATTAATTAATGAAAGTATCTTTGTGCACCAGTGGCTTCCGGTTGTTCTTGGAAGTAAAAAAATCTGCATGCACTTGTCATTTATTGACTTCCTTCGGCTCCACGCTAGCGCCGAACGAAGCGATAGCTATTTATTTTTGTCTGTTCTCTCTCTGCCACATCAGTCCAAGCCTGCATCTGATCCGATTCAGCCAGCGACGTAGACAACTGTTGAGGATGCCCTTATATGAGGACATAGTCTATCCATCTAAAAAACAATCACTATACCACAACCAATCTATAGCGGCAGCAAAAGGGTCGCTATAAGCCGCTATAGCAACCGATCATCGGTCGCTATAAGGTTATAGCGACTGATGTATAAGTCGCCGTAAGTGGCGTCGCTATAAGTCTATAGCGACCGATCGGGTCTATAGCGACCGATAGCTGGAAGCCAAATCTATAGCGACCGATGATCTGTCACATGTTTTAGCGACCGATGGTTGGAAGGTATAAAACTTTCTAGCGACCAATAATCAGTCGCTATGAACTGGCACAATTATATATAATAATAATTTCATACTAACCAGATTTCAAACCTAATAAACATACATAACATGTCATATTATTCATAAACCACATATATCCATCGATGTCATCAACCACATCATTCAACAACAATATCTCAAATTTTATTAAAGCCAATATTTAGCAATACATCAAGTTTAATCATCTAAGATTATGATTCATGATAGTTATATCATCTGTCACATACAACCTAGCTGGGTTAAACGGCATGCACAAGTCATATGTTTGGTTGCACAATCTAACTTGATTCACTACAAAATGTCTCATCTCCATCTTATCAAAAGCAAAATGTTACATGTTGGCTTCCTGGTGACTATCCAACATCATGCACACCTCCAAGGCCTCCCTCCCACCTGAATATGAAAAAACACAGTGCACACATGACAAAGTTAATTATTGGAATTGTTCAGGTAAAAAAGATAGATAAAGATGACTACATAGTTTATCTGTTGCTTCAAACTAGATTCCTGTGCGTTTTGCCCTTCCACAGTTTAAGGAGAGTTTGAACAAAAAACTGCATCTACAAGCAAGAATTGATAGGCGCCTAAATCATGAGTTTGAACAAGAAATTGCACTACTAATTCAAGTGGAACTTTTTCATCAGCTATTGATTCCACAAATTAATCTGGAGAACATGCTGTGTTAACAAATTTGATATATAACAGACAATAAAAAGATTTGTTGCATGTATGGAAGAGATGAGATGGTAAATTTTCTTCTCACCTTCAAGATTTGCTTGCAAAAAGTCAAGATCTTCCCCCCACGCTTGAATCTGAAATGTGCATATCAGAAATGCAAAGTAAATTAGTTACAGGTACTACAAACAGAAAGATGTGCCCAGCAAACATGCATAGTAACATTGTATATTTTGAATATAAGTTGAACTTTTTGATCCTGCTGCCAGCTTATAATTAGAACAGAGAAAGAATTCAGTGCTCAATTTTTGGTAACTAGGCACATTTAAGCTGCATTCTTATTTTTCCAGTTGTTTATTACAAAAGCTACCCATCTAAGACAGCCAGAGCCTTAGAACCAAAATAGATCAATGGCATCGAGCAAATGCCTTAGCAAGAAACTCCTGAAGACCTTCTACCTGCTGCACACCACAAAATGCACACAGGCCGATTTACATTTCAGTTTTACATCTCAGCATGAAGTGACCAGCATGAATGCAACCTCTCTGACATAGATGACCTAGCTAGCATTTCCTGTATAAATGGACCTAAATATAGGTTTTCCAAACATATGGTCTTCAGTGACATTATGCATCTATCACTAGAATCCTCTATGACCTCAGCAGCAGCATCATAATTCCCATGATTCACAAAAGAGTTAGCTTCTGCATGTAAGGTCCATGTTCTATACCCTTCTACAAATCCATCACATATCAAGTGCTCACAGACTTCACTTGCCTCTTTCCAAAATGAGTCTATAGACTTTCTACACGGGCATAATATCTTGCTGCCCACTGCTGAATTACTAAAAGCAAAAGCTAAGAAACTATTCACTCCTTGCAAATATATCTTAGTGTGCATATGTGAAAGTTTTAGGTTAAATACCATGTCTTAGTATGCAAATAGTTGCATACTTCTACAACATGAAAAAAAAAAGAGTGCAACACAGCCAGGGAAACAGAAACCTACCGATAGAAACAAGTAGAGATGCTGCCAAGAGGACGTTCAGATGCCTTCCCAAGGCGTCCAACTACACATGGAACAGCTGCAATTACAATATGATGACATCAGACTTGGTTGGTATATACCAACATGTTCAGAGAAAACTGCTATGATTAATTGATTAGAAACAAAATTCAGAATTCTTTATTTCTGTATGAACAAGCATCATGCTTTCTTCATCAAGCAAATGGATAGGGATGCTGACCATATACCAGAATAGAGGAATGCTGACAAAATCAAAATCACATAGCACAGGCACAAGCAGTAAGAGTAATGTAGGTAGGGAACACGAACATCTGCTCCTATGTTCTAGTTCCTTGTTGCAAGATTATGAAGTTATAATTTTGTCAGTTTTAGAAGTACAACAAAACAAGTCTCTAGCAGCAATGTATAAGCCCAATAGTTGACCCTTCAGTTTACCAAATATGTATACGATATTCTCTACAAGACCATGCGACCTGCTCCCCTATATGTTCCAATGGATCAGGGGATTTTATTGTAAAGCATCCAATCTAATATCAGCACTTGTAAGAAGAAAACGCACACTTTGGAAAGTAAAAAAAAAAAAAATCCTGTATAATGAGATCCCAACCAAAGTTGCTTCCAAGTTCAGACCTCTCAGCAGATCCCCTCGGTGCCACTGGCCGCAGGCTGCTACTCCTCGGTGCTGCTGGCCGCTGCCTTCCTCTCAGCAGAATGAGATCCCCTCGGTGCCTACCGGCCTGTCGGCAGCCTGGCGTCGACGGCGGCTCGGGCGAGCAGCAGGGACATTGGCCTGGACGGCGGCCGCGAGGGCTTGACGGCGGCCGCGACGGCGCACGGGGCCGGCGGCCGCGACGGCGCACGGGATGGGAAGCACGCCGGCAACGGCAGCCACGGCGGTGGAGCGGAGATGCGGCGGCGGCCCAGAGATGCGGCACTGGGTGATGAGAATCATGAGATGCAGCGCGTGGGTGTGTGTGGCGGCTGGGTGTGGATGTGTGTGGTGGTTGGGTGACTGCTGGGATAGGGGTTTTTTTTTTTGTTAGACGCTGACTGTGGGCCATCTAAATTCACATTGCGGGAGTGGGCTGAGATTGCCAAGTGGCTTAAAATGTATAGCGACCGATGTTTCGCCGGTAGAAATAACAATAGCGTCCGATGCTCTGTTACAAGGTTATAGCGACCGAAAATCGGCCGCTAATAATAAGTTATAGCGACCGTTGTCGGACGCTATAGATTGACTGTGGTATAGTGAATGTCATTATAACGCGCTTCGTCAAGAGTTATGCGATCTTTTCTCCCAATGTATCCCCTCAGTCCTAAAATAGATGACGTTAGGGTACGTACCCGTTAAAATTTTTTAACTTTGACTAGGTTTTTTAGAAAATTTGTGCAACGTTCATATCTCCAAACAAGTTTATTATGAAAATATATTCAAAGATCTATCTAAAGATACTAATTATATATTATAAATATTAATAGTTTTTAATATATAATTTGTTAAAGTTAGAAAACTTAGATTTCTTAAGAAGCAAGAATGATATCTATTTTGGGACGGAGGGAGTACTACTAGATTGAAAAAACAAAAAGATCCACGTGTTTGATGGGAAACAGTGGGTCTTATGATTGATGCATCCGACAAGGGCCAGGATTAGTCTGTTTCGCACAAAGTGCAAGATGCTGCCACTGACTGGCAAACAACCGTGGGCACACACAAAGTTGATCCATTATTCTAACTAGTATAATGCCCGTGCTAACGTCACGGTTTTATTTTAGGATGCATATAAAACAACCAATGTTTTACTTTGGCCGCCAGTCAGCTAGAATCAATTTGTTAAGACCAACTCAATTTCCTCCAACTGACGGGAAGAACTAAAGCTGGAGGTGTTGAAACTCTTCTGCTGCCAAAACCATGCATCAAGTTCTCGATTATCTCTACCTGTAGCTATAAGAAGGCAACTCTCATGCAGGGAGCTCCTAGTTGTCGTTCAGTCTCATCATCAGTGGCTTGCTTCTTCGCCCCCTGATCATCACTGAAAGGCCACAAGCCCTTGAATCACCTATTAGGAGTTTCTTATATTGTTGCCACAACTGAAATGAACTGGATGAACATTTAAATGACCAAAAGTAATATTGTTTCAGAAAAGGGAGATGTCCTTGATGTCAGATTTTGCAAAAATCAGCATAAAGCTTGCTGAAACTTTGGAATGGCAAAAAACAAACATGTCTTCACAATGGGGAGATGCCCTTGATGCTAGATTTTTGCAAAATTCAGCATAAAGCTTGCTGAGCGTTGCAAGCTATTTGATTTGGCATTTGTTTGCACTTGAACATGCAGGGATGCACACTCATGTATTCATGATCAAGTCATTATTTGCATTCACTCCTCAGGTGTTCCTCAGATCAATGCTGCGACAATTTACAATCACCTCTACATCAGTTTTGCCACTAAAAAAGAGCACTAAAAATTAAGAAATAAATAATCTTCAATGTTGCAAAAAGAGCTGAAAGGTCATAGTTGAGTATAACCTGAAAAGGCAAACAACACCCTCTAATATTTGTACAGCTAGTTAAGTAAATGAATGGTACATATGCACAGAAAAATCAATTTCTGCTAGAAATACCATGTTTTCTATTTTATATAAATTTGACAAGTTCATTGAGAGCGTTCCTTGCAAATATGAACTTGTAGCGAAATATACAAAGTATCAGAGGGTATACATTGGTAAATAATACACCAAAGACAGAAATAAGAATTACCTGAATCTGGATTTCTGCGAGAAGATTTATATCATGAAATGGACGACAGCTCCATATCCTTTCATATCTAGTACCGGTCTTATAGTTTACAAGATGAGAATAATTTTAAGCTATGCCAAAGTGCCAAACACCATATGAAGTAAAATATAAACAGGTTATTGCTACCATTGAGATAAAAGCTTACTTTAACTATATATGTCCCTGCCCTTAGCCACAACTCTCCTGATAAGCACATCACCTAAGCTGTAGCATAAAGATTTTCTCAAACAACAGATTTGGATAGTTCCTAGATCCATCTTACATGTGTAGCCATGAACTGAAGGACTTGAGATCCAGAGAAAAAAAGAGGCACACCTTCAGGACTTGAGATTCAAAGATAGATTTGAAGTCAATTAGCCTCTAGTCACTACTTGTAGTTTGATACAACTGCATAAATTCAGTAAGTTTGGAATCTAAAATTCACCTGAACTATTATAGAAAAAAATAAGGTGAAAGAATACTGGATATACTGTATGAAAAAGACGAAAACTGAATGCTATGTCAGAGCAAGATGATATGTGGCACTCACTATGCCTCTGTTGGCTGGGAGAATACTAAAACGCTGAAACATGTAAGGATCGAACAATGAAGGTGTCTATAGTCAACAATCAATAAACGAAAGGTAGACGTACAAGCTCTAATGGAATACAAAGGTGTCACCGTTGATAATTGCTACTGACATTGCACAACCAGCTGTATACAATCAGATTGCAAGTTCATGACTCAACCACCAAGAATGCTAACAGGAAGCTCCATAGTCTGAATTCTAATATGAGCTTGGCTGCATCATTCAAAGGAAATCACCATATATCAGTTTCATGAACAACCAAAAGCAATGCCCAGATCAAATCAAAGCCTCCAAGAAATGCCAGAGCGCAAGAACAGCTAGCAGCACGCGTCCTAACCTTTGTCATGGGCCAGCTGCTTGGCAACATTGTTTTCTTTCTTCCGGGTGCTCTTCCTAAATCCTGAAGATGAAATCAGCCAAACATATAAATCATCCAAGAGGAAATCAGCCCGGGTTGCCTGCACCCACCTCGGACGCCTGACTTGGGCTTCCCCGCCGTCGTCCTTGTTCTCATCAGCCGCCATCGTCCGCGACGCCCGCCGACCTGCACATGGCACATGGCAGTGGCCCATGATTTGATTGAACAAACGCCCTCCAATGCCCTTGGAGAGAGCTATGTTCGTTACATCACTGAGCGCAGTGCGTTCTTCTCCTGGCGTCCCCATTCTGCCGTCAAGGGCTGGTAATAATTATTAGACATGTCCATTAGAACCACGATATATGTTTGTTTCTCTTCACTCAAAAGCGCATTGCACGATAGATGGTTCACAGAAGAAATTAAATTTGGATTGTGAAGATGAAAATATTTTTTCAGTGGTAATCTGAATATTGACATCTCTGAACGGCTTATCTGTTAGTCTGCACCTCTGAACGTGAAGAATAAATAATCTGAATATTGACATGTCTGAACGTCCTAAACACTGATCTTTTTTTCGCGAGCAGGCAAAAAGCCCGTTTTGTATTAAGAGGGAAGAGTGGTCCAAGGGCCTAGTACAACGAGGAAGAGGCGCAGGCGAGCAGCCTTCACCAAGGACCTACACTACTGGGTACACATGAGGTTGTGATTACACAATAACTAAATCTCGCGACCAAAGAGCCACACAAGCGTCTAGTGTCGAGTAACCCGCTTCCCACCAAGCTTCAGCCTCGCGCACGGCCGCTCGTTGTAGTTGCAAGGAGTTTGCCACGACCCTGCTGAAGACGCGGGAGTTTCTTTCCTTCCAAACTACCCAACAGAGCAGCGCGAAAAGGGTGTCGAAGGTGGGTCGGCTCTCCGCAGACACCCGCGCCCGCTGTCTAAGCCACCACTCCCCAAGCTTCTCGTTAGCGACTGGGACAAGCTGCTCCAAGCCAAGCGGCCGAAGAATGGCGTACCAAAGCTCCCTGGTGACCACGCACCCGACGAACAAGTGTTCAACCGTTTCCGACGCTTGCCCACAAAGACCACAAGCATCGTCATCCCGCAAGCCATGCCTTTTCCTCCCGTCGGCAGTCCAAACCCGGCAAAGTGTAGGGCGGTCCAAAGGAAGAATTTCACCTTGGGGGGTGCCTTCGTCTTCCAAAGCTCCTTGGCCCCCGAGCGACGTTGAGCCAGCGAAGAAGGCTCGGTAGGTTGACGACGCACCGTACCTCCCGTCCGACGACCACTTCCACACAAAACGATCCGCGGTGAATGGGTCAAGTACCACGAGGAGAGCACTCTCCAGACTCTTAGGTACTGCAGCAACACCTGGACGGTTGGCGCTCCAGACAGCTCCCTTGCCCAACGATTCTGAAATAGGCCTTCTTTGAGGGAAAATTTTTCCCCCTTGCCGACATGGCCGCGTACAGCTGCGGTGCAAAGATGTTCAGTGGTCCTACGACTGCCCAGTTGTCAGTCCAGAGACGTGTGGAAGCTCCATCACCAGGGACAACCGACATGCTGATGTTGAGCATTGCGGTGACCACCTTCTCCGGTCTTGCTGGCAAGGCCACCCAGCAACGATCTGGCTCAGCTCTGCACAACCACTCCCACCTGAGCCGTAGTGCGAACCCAAAGTATCGCAGATCGACGACACCGAGGCCACCAAAGCAAGTCGGCCTACAGACCTGTGGCCATGCGATCTTGCAGCGCCCCCCCGTAGTTGTCTCCGTGCCGCTCCACAAGAAGGCCCGACGTCTTTTGTCAATTTGCTGAATGGCCCAGTCAGAAAGGCACTGATCTGAAACTCTAAATATGAAGATGATTTTTTTTCTACCCTACTTGCTACATATCTGAACATCTGAACCGCCAGGACAAGTGACATCTAAGATGCTGTTTAGAAAGCCAACATATCGAGACATTACTGACATTTTTAAAAAAAAAAACATACGACATTTCAATATGGCTAAAACCTACGACATTTCAATACGGCAACATACATATATGCTGGAGTAATCCTTTAGGGTTTGATGAATATCTTTCCAAAAAAAAAAAAGGGTTTGATGAATATGGCTAAAAAATAATCGGGTATGAATACTATATTCTCTATGGAGTCAGTACTTCATTCATCAGATCCGATCGTCAGACAAAGAGATGCCAAACTTTGTTTTCAGGCACGGAGTATTTATCAGATCAGATGAGCTGACAAATAGACATCTAAATGTTCAGATGCGATTTTCAGAAGAAAGACAGGAGCGGCAACATGCATGTCTGACGATCGGAAATAGGCGTACCTGATCTCTTCATTCGCGTTTAGTAATGTTACAACATGCAACTATTTCCTGATCTCTTCATTCGCGTTTAGTAATGCCTGAACATTAGGAGGTGAGAACCAAACGGACCTCTAATTTGAACAGTAATGTTGCGTTTAGATCTGGCAGCTGATCCATGGATGCGAGGTAGTGATAGTTGCATGTTCTATACAATATTGAGTATATGAAGACATACTGCATCCGGCTAAAAAATGAATGTCATTATAACGCACTTCGTGAGGAGTCACTGCAAACTGTCTTGCCAATGTACGTAGATTGAAAACAAAAATAAGATCCACGTGTGTATGATTGGTGCGTCCGACAGGGGTCTGTTTCACACAAAGTGCAAGATGCTAACACTGACAAAGTAGATCCATTAAGTTCCACAAAGCTGATGCTGACACAAAGTGGATCCATTACTCCACAGAAGCGCACTGCAGCAGTTCCTCTGCAGTTGCCCTGAAGTTGAGTCACCGGCCGTAGGTGGCAGGTCGCCGTTCCACTTTGGACAGAAGCACGATTCTATCCTGGCAAATAAAATGTTCAGACATGTAGCTTACGGAGAGAGCAGAGCTCCCAGTCCATCACCAGCTCAAGAAGACTAGTTAGCTTACGGAGAGAGCAGCGCTCCCAGTCCATCACCAGCTCAAGAAGACTAGTTAGCTAGTTTCAGTCATGCCATCCCACTTATCAGCATTAGTAGTAGCGGGACTAGTGTGTCTCAGTGCGGTGGTTGTCGTGGTGCCGTTGTCATCGAGGCTCGCCGCCGGCGTCTCTGCCGCAGAGGGTAGTATTGGTGTTGAGGGCTGTCAAACGTCATGCGGCGGCGTGGACATCCCTTACCCGTTCGGCATAGGAGCAGGTCGCTGCTGGCTGCCGGGATTCGAAATCTCGTGTAACGACACCGGCAACGGCGGTAAGCCGTTCATGGTTACCTTCAACAGACAAACTCAAGCAAAAGAAGCTATAGTGGAGCTCCTCAGCATCTCTCTGGAGCAAGGTGAAGCCAAGGTGCTCAACCATATCTCTTCTTACTGCTACGACAATTCATCTGGGACGATGGTGCAAAACGTGTCGTCCTCGTACGACTGGCGCTCGGGCAACTACAGTTTCTCCAGAACGGCCAACAAGTTCACGGTGGTAGGGTGCCGGGCGCTGGCGTACATGGACGACTTCAGTACGGATCTTAACTTTAGGACCGGGTGCATGTCCATGTGCTACGGCCGCAAGATGTCCCTAAACCCTTGCTCCGGGATGGGATGCTGCCAGGCGACCATCCCCAAGGGTCCCCTGTTTTACGGGGTGAGGTTCAACTATGACTTGTCTAGGACGGACGACCCGTACGTCCTGCTCAACTATGGTCGCTGCAGTTTCGCGGTGTTCATGGACTCGTCCAACTTCACGTCGTCGACATCCAGCTCCAACAACAACTCCTCACCGGAGCTCATCAACAATATTACCTCAGCGTTGGAGTTGTTCAACAGCTCCCGTGGTGGAAAGGCGCCGGTGGTCCTTGACTGGTTCATCGGGGAGGACGACTGCAAGACAGCAGTCAAAAACCCTGCAGGATACGCGTGCCGTAGCACGAACAGCTTCTGTTCTGACTCAGCCAGCGGACTTGGCTACATCTGTAAGTGCAAACAAGGTTTCGACGGCAACCCTTACCTTCCTGACGGCTGCCAAGGTGAATCCACTTCCGCTAACCTCTCTGTTGTAGTATATCTCACAATCCTTGTTATCTGGTTATATATAATAGTTATTCACTTCGATCCTTACAAATACGAAGAATATAACTCAGGCAAATATTTAATTTTATTATATATGAGATTAGTTCAATGCTTAGTAGTTACAGGTTTAGATTCCTTTATTCATGCCGCATCAGTAAAGAGTAGATATATTCATTAAGGCCCTGTTGGCAAACCTCAACACTCGGTTTCTGTGTTTCAACTTTTTTTTCGAAAGGGCGGCAAAAGCTTTGCCGCAATGTTTATTAGACGAGATAAAAAGAAAAAGGAAAATGAACAGTACAACGGCTATTACAACTTGGAATGGCTCGGTACAATAAAAACTACTGGAGGAGGATCCGAGCCACCCAGCTACTAGGAAACATTTGCCTGAGAGAGAACTAGAAAAAAAAAAAAAAAAAAAAAAAAAAAAAAACTACTGCTGTACATCCTGTATCCTTGGCGCGAAAGCCAATCTATATTGTGTTATATCTTCTTTACAAAGACCTGCCACTTGCCTTGGGTTTAGCGTTTTGTGTTGGAACTGTCTTCTGTTTCTCTCCTTCCACACATTCCACCAAAAATAGATGAAGATCCCATCAATATCTCTTCGTTGGTTCTTTGGAAATTTACGTCTACAACGCCACCAATAGTTATGAATGGAGCCCGATGCGTTGACCGTTTCCAACGTGGAGAGTTGAAACCACTGTACAATGATCTTCCATACTTCCATGGTGAAGGGGCAATCCTTGCATAAATGTGTCGGAGTTTCAAAAGCCTCCCCACACAAACGACACTCCGTTTCGTCCGTCCAGCCCCTTTTGATTAAGTTATTGGCCGTAAGTATTTTTTTGTGTAATAGGGTCCAGGCAAAAAAGCGACATTTGGCCTCCGCTCTAGCCTTCCAAATCGGCGTTACCTTTAATGCGGTGAACCGGCCAGCAAACTGCGCCATATAGGCGCTTTTGGATGAGTACTCCCCATCCGCGGTCCATCTCCATAGTATGGCATCATCCACTGTTTCACGGATTGGGATTTCTTGTATGGCTTCCCAAAGATCTACAAACTCTATAATTTCCTGTGTAGATGCCGGAGGATATATATAGTCAATCCACTTATTGTTGGTCCTCCCTTGTTGGACATTGAATTTTTTCCTCTTGTACTTTTTATATAAAGATGGTGCTATCGCTTGGGCCGTTCTTCCTTTTATCCAGCTGGACGTCCAAAACGTGGTTTTCTTCCCATTTCCCACTTGAATTATAGTTGACGCATTGAAGAGATCCCGATCCACTCTATCACAGGGAATGTCTAGTTTGCTCCACGCTCTATCCGACTGTTTCCACTGAAACCACAACCACCGCAGACGTAATGCCCTTGTGAAACGTTCCAAGTCCAGTACTCCTAGGCCGCCCAATTTCTTAGGTGCACATGTAACTGTCCATTTTATAAGAGAATGACCCCGCAAACTTTGTCCGGTGACTCGCCCCTCCATAAGAAACTCCGTCTAATTTGATCAATCTTTTTGATGAGCCATTTTTGGGCTTGGAACACCGTGAAATGATAAATTGGGAGTGAGGATAACACCGTCTTTACTAACAACTCCCTGCCCGCTGACGATAGAAATTTTCCTTTCCAACCCGGTAACCTGGCCCCCACTCTGTCGATTAGTGGTTGAACTTCTATTCTTCTCAATCTTCTAGTATGCAACGGCAGTCCCAAATACTTTCCAGGGAATGCACTGATCTTGCCTGGGAAGTTATGAATGATCGATGGCAAAGCTTCAGGGTGCACCCTTATGGGAAATATCTCAGTCTTTGTCAGATTCACCTTTAGCCCGGAGCATTGTCCAAAGAACAGCAGTAAGTTCTGGAGATTAGCTAATTCTGTCGCATTTGGTCTCGTGAAAAGTGCTGCGTCATCCGCATACAAAGAGCACCTCAAACTCGCGACCCTTGGCAGTACAGGTTGAAATAATCCCCTCTGTGCTGCCTTTTCTAAAATTTTCTGCAGCGGATCGATCGCCAGGATGAAAAGCAGTGGCGACAGCGGGTCACCTTGCCGCAGCCCTTTACCATGTCGAATGGACGCCGTCGGCCTCCCATTAATCAGCACCTTGGAAGACGAAGTTCTTAGGAGATCCAAGATCCAGTCCCTCCACTTTGTGCTAAAGCCTAGCGCTTCTAGAACCTCCAATAGTCTGTGTTTCAACTTCATGAGCAGTTTTTTGAGTGAAGTTAAAGTTGTTCTGAAAATCTATTTGTCAAAACAGTTTCACATGGTAGACAAAAAGATTAAAATGACTGTAGTGCCCTTAATTTTTCGTTTCTTCTATTTTTTTCACAATCTCCTCACGGGCACTCACTCTTCCATGCTGCCATCCACATGCCGATGTCCGCTTTCCTCCGTTCTCACACCCCAGCATCCACGAGCACCGGTGGCTGCCCCAGTAGGCCGCGAGCCCCATTGGCTGCGCCTCGGCGGTCACGCCCCCGGAGGAGCTGTGAGTCCTGGAGGGCAGGAGCCCCAGTGGCTTGCGCCCCGGTGGACATGCCCCGGAGGCTGTGAGCCATGTGGTTGCTCTTTGACAGCCGTGAAGCCTGGCGGCCATGCCTGGTGGCCGTCCTCCGATGGCCGAGAGCCCCGGCGGTCGCTCCCCCGGCCCAGGGGAGCCTTGAGCCCCGGTGGCTATGCCCCGGAGGTCGCGAGCCCCAGCGGCCTGTGCCTCGGCGGCTGCGCCCCACTAGCGGAGCCAAGGGGGGCTGGCAAGGGCCGTGGCCCCCCCTAACATCACAATATTTTTTTATATATAATACATAATTTAATAATCTACATTGTAAATATATAAAAAAGCATTTGTCATATATTTTTTATGACTTCTTGACTACAAAATCACATAAATTTGTATTTTATCTTTAGTCCCATAGAAAATTTAGACTTCTCCTAATGATGTAGGCTTCTCCTAGTGTTTTAGCATTTAAAATTCAGTATAAACTTTCTCTACTAAATATCTCCTAGTGAGGATTTCCATTTGCTATATGTCTAGTGGTAGTGTTTATTTTACTACTTAAAAATACTAGGAGAGTCTACCATTTTGGTAGTGGGCAGGCCCTTTATGAAAAATTCCTAGCTCCGCAGTCGACGGACACAGTTGTCTACCACGGGAAAATGACGTGCATGGTTAAATAATCATACTAGCTAAATTTAAAAAATAGAAAATCCTAGCCCCAATGCAAAAATCCAAACATATAAGCTACACTCAGTTCTTATATGGTTGAAACTCTTGGACTGGCCCCCTCATGCAGAATTTCTGGCTCCGCCACTACTGTGCCCTGGTGGCAGCGAGCCCCGGCATCTACTCCTTGGAGGCTGCGAGGCCCTGCGGCCGCCCTTTGACAGCTGTGAGGCCTGGCGGCCATGCCCTGGTGGCCGCACTCCGGCAGCCACTAACTTCGGTGTCCGCACCCACGCCGAGCTTGTGCACTGCATCCTTGAGCGGGGTAAAATCAGCATTCATTTGTACTGGGCCCACTAATGGTGTGAAGTTAGGATATGCTAACTTTTCTGCTTCAGCCCATCCCATCCCTTTTATGAGAGCAGGCCGGAAAATAAGGAGCTTCACCCATGCATGAAGATGTTTGTAAAACCAATCTTTGGCAAGAAAAAAGAAAAAGAAAAGAAATCAGCTCACAACACGTCATAAAGCTATTGGTAAAGTTATACCAAACATGTCTAAAATCTGTATTCACTGAAAGATCTACGCATGCCCGCCTGCAGCCAATCGCACCGCTGCTACCGTCTCGCCAACAAATTGTCCTTCGAGAGTTGGCCGGTAGTGTACATATATATTGTGTCCAAGTCTATACTACCATCTCGCCGAGAGGTAATCGATAGTGTGCATACTGCGTCCAAAGTCTCTACGGTGGGAACACACGGAAGAAAATTGCGTCGGCAAGCTTTTCCGGCCTATTGTCTTTTTTCAACCAAAACAACAACAATAATAACATGCACAAGGCCAAAATCAGCGCAGTGAAGCCCGTTTATCTATCTAGTACATATGCCAGCCTACACTATGATCCTTTGGGTGTTTTAACTTAACTCTGAACCTTAATGAAACGGGAGATCTAATACAAAATAATGTAAAAAATTTTATTTATGTATATGATGATTTTTTTTTTCTACTCTCAGGTATAGCTACTACTATATCTTGAATAAATCATCTTGTGCATGGTGCATACTCATTTATTAGTTTGAATATGTTTATATGCTCATTTTGTCACCAAATCTTATTATGTCAAAAGATTTATATAGCCCCCATTTCTCTAGCATATTGTTATAACTCCATTATTGTATTATATAAAGTAAGTAAAGCACCTACTCTGTATATTTTTATACTAGACAAATATACTACAACTGATAGTGTAGTTAGTATCGTCAAACATGTGATTATATATAAATGATCCTTTGGCATATTTTTTATTGAAACGTGGATGCCATGCTTATTGCAGATATTGATGAGTGCGATGACCCTAAAAAATACTCATGCTACGGAGTTTGCACGAATACAACTGGTTCATTCACTTGTGATTGTCCTACGGGTACCCAAGGAAATGCATCTATTGCAGACGGCTGCCACAAAGATCCCTTCCCTGTCCTAGCACGAGTGGCCACAGGTACGAGCATTTTTCCTTAAGCTGCTGCACATTAATTTTTATTTATGTAGTAACTCGAAGGTTCACGTGTTTGAGATCAGTTTGGCTTGCTATTGAATTTTCTTTCCCAAAAATAAAGTTGACACGTACATACCTTAAAATCCAACAGTATTTCAAATTTGTTTCACCCGGTATTTTCAAAGGTGCAGAATCACAATGAGGCCTTCAGATTTACGTTGCTGCTGCTAGAACGTAGGGAGTGTCGAACCTGAATTGACTTGATGTTTCTGGTAACATCTAAAGAATTAACTTGCTCAATTGCACGTGGCTAGACTATGTATATCATCACTCTTTATACAAATCCTACTACATTGATGACTCCTAACGTCCCAAAAAGAGTGTCACTATAGAGTTTGTGCTAGCTTGACTAGATTTATAAAAAATATTGGTAGTATTTGTATCTCTAAATAAGTTTAATATAAAAATATATTCAAAGATTCATCTAATGATACTACAACATAAATATTAATATGTCCAGAATTACTATATTCTTAATAAGTGCATCATAACGACTTTAAACGAAAAAGTAGTGAATTACAAAGTTGTATAACTTTTTGAGATCTACAAATTTTGTTTTGGGTGCTTCTGCATCCGAGATACTTAACTACCATTTTACACTCGCTTATGTACTATGGAGCATATGGACTCCTTTGGTATTAATGCTACAAAATCCTGTAGCATATATTTGGAAATCCAAACTTCTCAAATAAAAAAATTTGAACTACAAAGTTCTATAGCTCGTCGAGTACTACATCTTTCATATAAAGTTCGTCTTCATCGACATCATATGAGAAAGTTATGAATTTTTTTTGTGCAGCATATCACTGTCGATGGTACCATTGTTAGGTTTAGCACAAGACCGATAGTGATGACCCAATATCAGTGCCGGTGTCGCAGGGTTAGAACCGCGACAAGCATTGACATTCAAGTCGGTGTCAGAGTACGTGTCTCCGGTGACTCAGGTGGACACAAGAACACTAGAATCACAGAGAGGACGCAACGGTTTATCCTAGTCGGGCCGATAATGCCCTACGTCCAGTAGTCGATGATCCTTCAAAAGCACCAAAAATCGGAGACTTACAACACAGTGTAGGAAGAGATTTGGTAGAGGGTTAGCTTGGTGCTAATCCTGAGGTTGCCTCGCCGCCAGTGGATTCTTCCCCTGGTCGGAGATGAGGAAGAAGACGGGAGCATTGGAGGAGCTCTTAGTGCCCCTCTCTGGGTTGCTCTGCCCTCGATGCTGTGAAGGAGGATCGGTGGAGAGCGATGCGGTCATCTGGGATCACCCCTCTGGTGGAATGATCAAACTCAAAATGCTCATCCTCCTAGTGGAGCGATCAAGCCTGGAATGAATCGTCCTCCCCCCACTAGGATCCGACCTCCCCTTATATTCTGAGGTAGGTCGAGTACATGGTGGTTTGGGAGATTAGTCCATGATCTAAATGTGTTAGAGTCAAAGAGGGTACAGTAGCGGCACCTTCTGGACCGTCGATATGTCGTGGAGCCGAAGAAGCTTTGGGCATCGTCTAGCTACTCTACTCTGACACCCTACATGTCATGTTCTGTTGGTTTGGACTGGCCTCCCCCGAGCAAACCTTCAGGAGTCTTCTCAGTGGCGAGGGAGGCTGGCTCTCGATGGACTAAGGCATGGGCCTCAGAGGCTCAAAATCCCTAGGGGCTGAGGAGTTCGAGTTTCTCTCCTTTTGTCACGCCCCGTGCGTGACCTTTTCTTGGGAGTAGGCAGCAGAGCTGCATCGAAGGGGCAATGCCTTGGAGCCCTCGAGCTTTGGTGGCTTGGGGCATTATCTTCTTGCGCCCGGGCCTTGGCTGGTGTTGAAGGCCAGGAAGGAGCCAAGGATCAAGTCTAGGCCATTGTAGGTCAGGAGCGCGAGGCTTGATAGAGCCCCCGAGCCTTGAGCAGAGGCGATGGCCATGCTCACTCTAGGCCTTTTTCCTTGGCCTGAGGGTGCATGCATGCGCACTTGATGTGTGCAGCCTCCTAGCCACTAGGCAATCATAGAGGGATCGGCTGAGGGGTCTTGTCGGTGTTTCGAATAACGACCGACAATAATCCTAGCGAGAAGCGTGTTTAGGCTATCAGATGGTAGAGCTAAGTGGACACAAGGAATTATACTGGTTCAGGTAGAATGTCCCTACGTCCAGTTTTGGGCTGGTGTGTTGCCCACTCTTTTTTGTGGAGCTTGTAAAGAGGGTTACAAACTATGGCTGAGAGAGCCTCTAAGGAAAGCTCAAGTCTCTAGAGAGAGAGAGAGAGAGAGAGAGAGAGTAGAGAGAGCAGTATATCAAAAGATGAGTTCTCCTACTATAGAGTTGGAAAAAGAGCTTGCCCCCGGGTCCCAAACCCTTCCCCGTTTTATAGATCAAGGAGGACGGCCTTGGGTTACACGGTCAAGAGGCATCCGAGAACTGACATCCTCGGTATAATGGAGGTAAACAAAAGAGGCTTACACCCTAGAGCTTCAGAGATCATCCTTAGGGGTTGTATGGTAAGACCCATTTTCTTGGTCGCCTAGGAACATGGACCCGTCCCCACCTAGCTCCATTGCGGAAGGTACGCTTATAGTACCGCGTCGCTTACCAGATGCTCTCAGACAATCTTGCCGCCTCGTTCGGTGCGCTTTTGGTACGAGCCACTCTATGCCAATTGGCCATGTATAGGACCTAGGTATTGCGGTGTCAATTGATCCATTTCTGCCATGCATTGACACACTTGTGAAGCCTCGACACATCTTCAGGATTCTCAAGCTGCCCCTTTCTACCATCCCCTTGCGGATGCACATAGCACGATGGCTCCAAGTATTTGTGACATGTAGAGCCGTCGGGTTCCCTTTAAAGGGAAACTATATTTGCCCAATCATGGTTCCATTGGAGCCATTGGGCGAATCACATCTTGGGACTGGTAGGAAGGGGCCGTTCCATGTGGTATGGTGAACCGAATCCCATCATTGGAGGGAAAGGGTCAGGTGAGATGGTCTTTGAAGACCAGAAAGGCGACCAGAGGGGGGTGAATGGGAGCTTTAAAATTTCTTTCAAAATCTAGAGCCTCTGTCCCAGATTCACACCCTAAGAGCCAAAACAGCGCGGCATAGTGATCACAACCCTGGAAAAGGGTGGATGTTCCCTAGGAACACAGCGGATCACTACCAGATCAAAACGACGCAAACGAGAACCTCAACTTCTATTGAAGAGAAGCAAGGTCTCAAACTTCCAGAGTGATAGCAGCGGGAAGCAGCACAGCACAGAAGCGATCTACACGAAGATAGCAAGCCAATGCAACAAACTGCGCAGGAAACGGAGTCCGAACGAGCAAACGAGAGGCAAAACAGCCCTAGGTGCTAGCCAGTCGGCTTGGCTGGTTTGGCAGCTGGCTTGCCCGGGTCCAGCCGGCCTGGCCGGGTCCCAGAGTCGGCTTAGCTGGGTCAGCTGGCTGGCAGCCTGACAGTCGGCTTAGCCACCTGGGCGGCTGGCTTAGCCGAATCAAGCCGGCCTAGCTGGTTCTTCCAGCCCGGCCCGGTTCTCACGGCGGCTGGAAAATCCCCAAACTTTGATGGATCTTCCCCAAATCAACTCCAACCGCAACTAAATTTCATAGGTATCTTCCCGATGCGCTTGTGGAGCTATCTCTAAGAGATCATCACTCAATTTAGAGAGAACCAAGAGAAATCAAAAAGGGGAAAGAAAAATCGTTCTTGAGACACCTAGAGCAAAATATGCATGGATCTTTGATCTCGTGAGGAATCGAGGCAATTTCCTTCTCAGGAAACATTCAACTTACTTCATAGATCGACCCAAAGACAAAAAGAACAGAGATCAAATTGGTCACAAAATGAAGAAATCACACCGAGAACTAGAGGGAGAGAAGAGAACTCGGGATGAACAAGCAAGAAGACAAAACTAATCACTGGCAATCCATGAATCCAAAAGCCCAGAAGATGTTTTCTTCGTGAAAGCTCGAAGGAAAATGCAATTAGAAACATGGCAAGTTGTGTTGATTGCTTTGGCCCAATACCGCCTAGGAGTCCTGTGCTCATCAAGCATCATCCTGGCCATCTCGACAAGGGTCCAATTCTTTCGCTCAACAACTCCATTCTGCTGAGGAACATAAGGCAAAGAAAATTGATGTTCAAGACCCAATGAAGTGCATAAAGTTTCAAAATGAGTATTCTTGAATTCTCGTGCCATTGTCACGCGGATAGCTCGCATGGCATTCTTAGGCAACTCATTTTGCAACCTTAAGATCAAATCATGAACATGCATGAAAGCCTCATCCTTGCTCTCCATGAAAAAGACCCAAGAATAGCGAGAATAGTCATTAACAACCACAAGGACATACCATTTCCCACCATCTGACCGGACCCGAGCTGGACCAACTGTGTCCATATGAAGCAACTCACCGGGCCCTTTGGTCATCACTTGGTTCACAGGGGGATGGGAAGCAGCAACCATCTTCCCATGCCGACAAGGGTGGCAAACTAAATCCTTCTCAAATTTTAACTTGGACAATCCTTGGATTAAGTCAAGTGAGCTCAACCTAGTTAGTAAGTCAAAACTCAAGTGACCAAGTCTCCTATGCCACTTCCAAAGCTCAGAAGAAGAACCGGCCACCAAACATGGAGAAAGACCAAAAGAGTGAGAGAAATCAGCTCGAAAGACTTTGCCAAATGGAACAATCTGACACATAAGATTTTCCTGGGCATCCAGAACACGAGAAAAGCTTGGCTTAAAGTGCACCTCATAACCTTCATCAAGGAGTTGCAAAACCAAAAGCAAATTGTAGTGCAAATTCAAAACCAAAACAACATCCTTGTGAACAAAGCTCTCATTGAGTCGAACAGACCCACGAGAAAGCACCTTACCCTTGCTATTATCCCCAAATGTGATGTACTCTTTACAAGTCATGGGGTCAAGAATTTTCGGTCATGTGGCGCGAACAATCGAAATCAACAAGCCACGTGTTCTCTAAGCCTACTTCCTGCATTAATAGTAAGACATGGGGTAAGCAAATGATCCAACACTATGGTTAGTAAACTGAGAAGGAAACTAGTGTTGGGTCATTCGCCCATGAGAAGTGTCAGGAAAAACACCATACATGCCATGTCCCATTTGAGTAAAGCGATCACCACGACGAGGAAAACGTGGTTCGCTCAAGCTGTAAGACTGAAAGCCACGGTCACGAGGTCCAAAGTCATAGCCATGACCTGAACCCCTCTGGGCACGACCACCACGTGGTCGCACCCCCTGAGGCCTAGGACCTTGAGGAGCTACACCTCTAGGCCTAGCACTGTACCTCGAAAAGGGTGAAGCAAACTCTCCATGAGTAGAGCGGTGGTAAAACTCATACTCACGCCGTTCATCTCTCTTCCTCCTAAAGCAGAACTCAAACAAGTGACCATCCCTATGGCAATACTCACAGTAGTACACCTCTCTCTTGGGTGGTGACTGACTCACTCTCTTGTGGATATGGTTCACTTTTGGTGGTTGCTTGCTCTTAGGAGGGGGCTCAACAGAGATGTCTAGGAGAGTATCAAGTGTGTTCCTGAGATGGTTTGGCTTTAGAATCCACACTTGTTTCTAGGGTGGAGCTTTGGGTGGTTCCTCAAACACACCATCTTTCACAAGAGGCTTGTTAGGCTATGGTGGAGTGATTTTGATCAACTTGGGGGTAGTGGTAGGCTTGGTGGGTTTCTCTGAAGCACTCAAACCACTGTGTTCACCAACCTTACCAAAAATATTTTCACCATTCCCACCTGATGCAAAGCGTAAACCTGTCGTGTCAGTTCCCCTCTTGAACTGACTCAACATCATGCCTAACTGCGGCTCACTGCAAGACAACCAACTCAGCATGGACCGAAGATTTGTGATTTCTTCTTCGGCCCTTTTCCTGTCATGCCTACAAGAAGTGAGCTCAAGCTACAAAGCATTACACTTAGTGACCAAACCCTTTGAACTAGCCTCAAGCAAAGAGACCCTAGCAACTTTCTCAGCTAGATCAGACTGCAATTTAGAGTAAGACTTACAAGCACCCAGAGAAACAAGTTTAGCCCTAACCTCATCAAACTCATCTAGCAAAGCAGCATATTTAGATTGTAGATCAGCAAAGTTAGCCATATGAACAGCACAAGCATCATATTCAGACTCATCAGTAACAGCAACAGACGCCTTAGCAAACTCAAGCTCCTTGACAGCACTCTCCCACTTAGCCTTATACTCTTTTCTCTCATGAGCAGCAAGTTTAAGCAACTTATCCTAGCTAAGCAAAGCATCATTCATGGACTCAAGCTCGGCAGAAAGGGATTCGAGGGTTTGTTCTACCTCAGGCTCAATGTCTATATTCTTCTCGTTGCATGTAGTAGTCCCGTCGAGCACCATGGTGCAGAAGCCACCGTGCTTGGAGTCAGCGACGGAGCATAGCCCATTGAACTTGTTCTCGACCTTCTGCTCGTCCTCATCTTCACTTGGAGGTGAGTCGTGGTCAGAGTCGGGGTCGACGTTGCTAAGGGACGCGAGGAAGGCTCGCTGCTTTGCCTTGAACTTCTTTAGGTACTTCTTCTCGAGTGCCTTCTCATCAGAGCTTTCCTTTGCTTTGTACTTGGTGAAGTGGTACTCATGCTTGTCGTTCCTCTTGCCCTGGTCATACTTGTTGTAGGAGCTCTTGTCGGCCTTGGGACAGTTGGCGACATAGTGGTCGGGGTCTCCACACACAAAGCAGCCCTGCTTGGTGATGCCACACCGGCGATTCAAGCGGTTGTTGTGGAACTGCGAGAACCGACTGATCACCAGCGCCAACTCGTCGTCTCCAAGAGCCTCCATCTGCTCCTCTGTAGCTGAGACCAAAGACGACAAAGCAAGAGATAACTGTGAAGGGTTAGCCAAATAACTTGAACGTCCAGTACCTGAGACCAACGCCATGGTTGGGGCAGACGGATTCCTGATCCTCGCCTGCTTCTGGTGGTCAATCTCGGTGGACTTGAGCTTGCTGAACAGCTCATCCCCGGTGAGAATGGTATAGTTAGGTGACTCTATGATAGCCGACACCTTTACCTCCCAAACCCTCCGATCAAGAGCATATAGTAACTTGAGTGCTCTCTCGTGATCGTCATAGGGCATCTGAGGGTTGTTTGCCCTCATCTTGTTCACAATCATCTGAAAGCGAGAGAATAAAGAATCGATTGATTCACCATCAAGTTGCACAAAATTCGCGTATTCCCGCTTGTACGTTTCGTAGAGTCTAGTCTTAACATGGGTGGTGCCCTCGTGATAGGCCTGCAGCCTCAACCAGATCTCACGAGCTGTCGTACAATCGGAAACACGCTCAAACTCAGTAGTGTTCAAAGTAGAGAAAAGCACAGTGCGCACGGTGTTGTTCGCGCTGTGTTGGTCAATCTGAGCCTGAGTGACTTGGTTCGCAAGAATCACATAATCAGCAGAATGATTTCCCAAACACTTAAATCTATCCCCTGAAGATGCGCAGACATGTGGATCTTCCAATAGGGGTAGTTCGTGCCATGGAAGTGAGGTGGCTTGCCTATCCCACGGTTCGCCATGATGTCGCCTCCGGGGATCACAAACCGATTAAGGTGGAGTGATCCTTAACTGGCTCTGATACCAATTGAAGGACCGGAAAGGCGACCAGAGGAGGGTGAAGGGGAGCTTTAAAATTTCTTTCAAAATCTAGAGCCTCTGTCCCAGATTCACACCCTAAGAGCCAAAACAGCGCGGCGTAGTGATCACGACCCTGGAAAAGGGTGGATGTTCCCTAGGAACACAGCGGATCACTACCAGATCGAAACGATGCAAACGAGAACCTCAACTTCTATCGAAGAGAAGCAAGGTCTCAAACTACTAGAGTGATAGCAGCGGAAAACAGCATAGCACAGAAGTGATCTACACAAACACAGCAAGCCAACGCAACAAACTGCGCTGGAAATGGAGTCCGAACGAGCAAACGAGAGGCAAAACAGCCTTGGGTGCTAGCCAGTCTGCTTGGCCGATTTGGCAGCCGGCTTGGCCGGGTCCAGCCGGCCTGGCCGGGTCCCAGAGCCGGCTTAGCCGGGTCAGCTGGCTGGCAGCCTAACAGTCGGCTTAGCCGCCTGGGTGGCTGGCTTAGCCGGATCAAGCCGGCCTAGCTGGTTCTTCCAGCCGGCCTGGCCGGTTCTCACGGGCAGGGTTGGAAAATCCCCTAACTTTGATGGATCTTCCCCAAATCAACTCCAACTGCAACCAAATTTCACAGGTATGTTCCTGATGCAGTTGGAGAGCTATCTCTAAGAGATCATCGCTCAATTTAGAGAGAACCAAGAGAAATCAAAAAGGGGAAAGAAAAATTGTTCTTGAGACACCTAGAGCAAAAGATGCATGGATCTTTGATCTCGTGAGGAATCAGGCAATTTCCTTCAGTGGAAACATTCAACTCGCTTCATAGATCGACCCAGCACAAAAAGAATGGATCAAATCGGTCACGAAACAAAGAAATCACACCGAGAACTAGAGGGGGAGAAGGGAACTCAGGATGAACAAGCAAGAACACAAAACCAATCACTGGCAGTCCATGAATCCAAAAGCCCAGAGGGCACGAGCATACTACGAGGGTGATCTTCCCACAAACAAACACTACAAAGTTTTGCAGTGGACCTCACTCAGACAGAGAAACTACAGACTGGGAAACCCTAAAGGAAAAACTGCAAACGAGAGAGGTGAAGGGAGAAGGGAACCCCTCATCCTTATTTATAGGGCCTATTACACATTCCCTTTTTGCCCTTGGATACATAGAGAGCCAAACCACTTAGCCAGGGGCATAAAGGTCCAACTCAGGCTTCACTTGATCCGACGGCCACCGCGCCTTCTCACCGGTAGCCTCGCTTCCATGCGATCTCCCCGATGCCGCCACGTCCCGTCCGTCCGCATCGTGACCTCCGCCCAGGTTTTGTGGCGTAAACCCGGGGAACCCGCCGCCGATGGGTTTGAGGCAAAACCACCAAACCCTCCGCGAGTAGCGTAGCCCGTACGCGTCCCCCGCCGATGGTTTTGAGGCGAAACCACCAAACCTCCGTGAGTAGCGTAGCCCATACGCATCCCCCGCCGTGTACACTTACACTTGTCGATGTCCCAGCTGTCAGCCACCCCGGCTGGCCTCCGGCTTCAAGGTCCCTCGGTCCAAGCCTCACGTCCACCCTTCACTGCACCTGGTCCGTCAGCACGGCACGTCCTACATGGCCTTCACAGCACCATCCGGCCACCGCCTCTGAGCTTGACACCTGCACAACATAAGCCAAGAGACACCGTTGTTTGACACGAAGCCGCGTGCCACAGTTAGTAAGACACACCCACACATGCCATTGTGTTGGCATGTTGACAACCACTTCATCACAAAAACCGCTACACAATGGCTATGAAAAAGCCATGTGTTCGTAGTCTTTCCTCAGGGCTCATTCCCAGCTGGGCCGTTTGCCCTCAGGGATCCATCTCAACTGCTTCCTTATGGGCCCCTAGCAGTCAAGGCTGATGGTGTCCTAAGTCAGCCATCAACAGGAAGGGTGATGAGAAAACCTTTATAAGGGAGACCAAAATATTGGAACCCAATAGGTCTTTCAGTCGAGAACTGTCGATCCTGAGTTTAGCATACCCATATGATAGGATCTCATTAGTCGGTACTGAATATCAGATCTATAGTAGTGTTTTGTTGGTAACCTATACCATTAGGGTGTACGAGCCGCAAGTGGCAATGTGGCATTTCCTGTCCGGCACATTCCTAGCCTCGATGCTGCCATGAGTATCGTGGTGCTTCATGACCCAGTCATGGACACGTGGCTTGTAGGTTGTGTTTGCCTCGCCACACCCTTTGGGGCTTCACACCTCACACCCTTAGTCGGAGTTGCTGGTGGAGTAGTTGTAGGTCCTATCCCCATGCATGGACGCATTAGAGCATTTGGCCTCGGGCGGTGGTCTTCACTAAGAGGGTTGTGAGTTCTTGAAATTGTCACTAGGAGAGGGAACTTTATGCTTGTTGTCCAATGCAAATGGCTAAAGTGCATTTGGCCTCTTTGAACTCCTTGTTGATTGTTGGGTCTTGTGTTTCTAGCTTATCCGCCGGATAGCACATGAGACACAAAACAGTGATTGATTTGTGCCACGCTTGACAAGCATGGGGTTATAGAAGCCCTTGAGTCATCATTTATGTTGCGCTAGATGTCACGGGTGAGGTCGTGGTACGAAGGTGATGTCAGTGGACAAGGCCTCGTTGGAGAAGCGCATGACACCCTCGCAGGCAATGCCTCTAGCTCTAGCGACGGTGGCAGCATGAGCCACAAAAGATCTATGAACACACATGACACTTCCGTACATGGCATACCAACTGTCATGGGTTCATAACCATGGCTTGTAATTAGTATTCCATTGTGGGTCAATATGTGGGACTTTTGCGGTTAACACTTAGGCATGGAGCGGTTTATCTTGGTTTCAAGCATATTGTGTCTAGCAAGAGAGTTCTTTATGTTAGTGTGTTCAAGTAAGTTCTTACTATAAGAGAGAGATGGTAGGGGAGTGTTATCCTAGTTCTGATCTAGGGTTTGCCCCCTTCCATGACGTCCCCTACCCAACCTGGAGAGTGAGGTCAGTGGAGTACAAAGATCGAGATCAGTCTCACAACTTCTTTGGCTACCAAAGAAACTCTAGCGTCTCACATTCTTAATCTTGGAATCATTGAAGGTGTGGTGTTCCTTCCTTCATTGTTGTGGCTAATAGCACTGAAACTATCCCTGACGGTGTCTATGAGGAACATGAACAGGCCTTCAGAGGTGGATGTTGCCTTTGTGTTGGTCATCCCTGATCTATCCTGTCCTTGGTGTCCATTGCATGCCAACAAGAGAGAATTCATCCTCGGAGAGATAGGCACGGGTCCAATGCCTCCATTTCTTCCTCGGCATAGAGAGGCTTGTCTACCACCTATCATGTTGCATGATGCCTCGAGTGTAACCCTTTCCTGTAGTGGCCGACAACGCCTCATAAAGCGAGAGGGCATCGCACTATGTGGAGTGGACCATGGGTGCTTTGACTCTGTTCGCGTGGCCAATAACTGCCAGAATATTCCTATTGCCATTGCAAGCGAAGAGGCGGTTAGGATGATGGGCCACGAGCTCATCGCTGTAGAGACACCTATGAAGACCTGACCAATATGAAATTGCCACAAAGTTTTAATCACATGATTATGACAGTCAAGCATATCATTAGTGTCAGCACGAACGTATTAACGAAGTAGGCTATGGCGATTTCGAGCTAGCATTTATGACTAAAGCATGACTCCATAAACAGCCGTCACCTTCAGCAAAATTGTCATAAATGGAAACCTTTTGTAACATAAAAATGCTGTCATACTAAAATTATCATACAAGGCCCATCTCTTATAGAGAGTTATAGTGACCATTGCTAACAGTTATATACAGTATTATTGGTAGACTATTGACCACACAATCAGTATCTACATAACCTTCAGTAACAACTTATCTTGGAATATATTATTAATTTATGATTACCATATCTCTCCAGGAATTTCGGCCGGACTTTTGGTTGCCCTGATTGCTTTTCTTTTAACCCAAGTTTTCCTCAACAAGGTGAACAAGAAAAGACAAGCTTACTTTGAGCAGCACGGAGGTCGGATGCTGTCGCGAATTCTCGAAACAGATGGCAACAACACCTTCAAGTTATACGACAGAGGAGACCTAGTGAAGGCCACACATGGCTTCCATAAGGCCAACGTCGTCGGGGAAGGAGCACATGGCACCGTCTACAAGGCCACCCTCGGCACTGCCACTGTCGCGGTGAAGCGATGCAAGCAGATCGAGAAGAGCAGGACGGAGGAGTTCGTGCAGGAGCTGGTCGTGCTCTGCCGCGTCAACCACCCAAACGTCGTCAGGCTCCTCGGCTGCTGCTTCCATTTCGAGGCGCCCATGCTCGTGTATGAGTTCGTGCCCAACGGGACCCTGAGCGATCTCCTCTACGGCAGGCCTCGGCGCCGGGTGACGCTGCCGACCCGGCTGAGGATCGCCGCGGAGACCGCAGAGGCCCTGGCGCACCTTCACTCCCCGCCGCACCCGACGCTCCACGGCGACGTCAAGCCGCAGAACATCCTGCTCGGCGAACGATGGGTCGCCAAGGTGTCCGACTTTGGGTGCTCGACTATCAACGACAACGTGCAGGTGGTGCCCAAGGGCACCCTGGCCTACCTTGACCCTGAGTTTCTGCAGGACTTCCAGATAACCGAGAAGACCGACGTCTACAGCTTTGGGGTGGTCCTGATCGAGCTCTTGACTGGTAAGAACCCACAGGCCAAAGAATGGAAGAACCTGACAGTGATGTTTCAGGACAGGATGGGAAATGGCACCCTTGGTGAACTTCTAGACCCTGACATAGTCGAGGAAGCGAGCAAGGGAGGACTGATCTATGCAGCTGCGCAGCTAGTGAGCCGATGCATCGCTGTTCCGGGTAAGGCAAGGCCGGCCATGGGACAGGTCGCTGTGGAGCTTCGGCGATTTTCGGATGAAATGCCAGAAAGCGCTGAGGCGCAAATGGCTCTCGAGGTTGTGGTTGACAGGCATAGCTACACCGCCAGCACTGAAGGCGAAACTACAGGATCTTATAGTAATCTCCCCGCACTGAGCACAGAACTCGCCCGGTGATATGGAACGGCCGAGAGTTTGCTAAAGCCTACGTTCAGTTGTGTTCAAGGTTATTTGGCACAAGTCGCGTCCTGTTATCTGTGTATTTTACTATTTTTCTATGTTTTTACAGCCGTTCATGGAATGTAATGTGTGTCTTTTACTCTTTTCCTCTGTCCATCTAATGACAATGATGGAAACGGGCACAAAAAATGTAATAACCTGCACAACTACTGACTGCAGTAGTTATGGATGTCGACTTCCATTCAATCAGAGCTTCTTTGTACAATTGATAGAATATATAACCCCTATACGTGCACATCGTACTCATATAGAGCTAGGCAAACAATCTGTTATATAGCCACTCGTTTTGTTTTGTTTTTTTTTTTCGAAGAGCCAACGACAAGAGCATGTTAGGTATACATTAATAGGGAAGAGTCATTTTCCGAGGACGGGGATGAAAGCCTGGCGACGATACAATCTAGTATTGTATAACCGTGAAGGACCGGATTCGGCGATCAGAGGGGGTTAAATGGGAGCCTCAATTTCTTTCGAAACTTTAGCTCCTCGACTCGGCAAACAACCCCCAAGAAGCAATACACAAAATCATGATGACCACGACCCTATTGAGAGGGTGGATATTCCCTAAAAACACAGTGGGTCACAACAAGGATCAGAGGAACAAACGGAAGAACAATCAGATCTCAAACACGCAAGGTCGGAAAAACAGCAGCTCACAGAATAGGGGCGGACAGTCCGGCCAAAGATTGCGGACTATCTGGACAGTTAGGTCGGACTGTTCGGACAGTCAGGTCAGACTATCCGGCCAAGTCACTCGGACTGTCCGAGGGCTACCATGCGGAAAACACACTCTTCGGGACAGAATATGGATGCTGGGGAAAACTAACAGGCAGACAGTCCGAGGGAGGAGGCGGACAGTCCGCGGGCAAAAACCCTGAAAACAAACCGAACCGGACAAGTTCTGGATGCGCAAGAAAAACACAGCGGCGGACAGTCCAGCCATACGGAGCGGACTGTCCGGACAGTTCAAGCGGACTGTCCGGCTAGGTCACGCGGACTGTCTGCAGGGCAATTGCAGCAGCCCCGAAAATTTCCCTTCACCAAGAATTGTCCCAATTTCTCACAAATCGAAACCACCACCAAACTTGGCATAGGTGATCACAAGGCAGTAGTTGAGCCATCTCTAAGAGATCATAGCCCAATTTGGAGAAAATCAAGAGAAGACACAAGAAGTTAGTGCAAACCGCCAAGAACGAACCCTAGACACGTTCTTGCCCCGATCTACGAACTTGTGACGAATTAGCTCAAATCCTTCGGTGGAAATGATCCTCTCACGTCGTAGCACAAGTCAAGGCAAGAAAAATGAACCAAAACGGCCTTGAATCCGCGAATCGAGTGAAGAACAAAAGGGAGAAAAGATGAATTCGAGAATAAGCACATCACAAGCACAACTCACAACTTCATGAAGAAGCAACCATGGCACGAGGTGGTTACGGCCACCATTCTTGCAAAGATTTGGAGTTGTGGACCTCTCTCAAGTTTCCATGGAAGGGAGGAGAAACCCTAGCTCTAGAATGAAAAACTGCAAAATGGGAGAGGTGAGAGAGATGGGTACTCCCTCATCCTATATATCAGGGCTATTACACAATCCTAGTTTTGCCCTTGGATACAATTGAGCCAAACCACATAGCCAGGGCGCTATGGTCTAACTCTAGCTTTCTCTTGATCCGGCGGCCACCGCGCCTCCTCACTAGTAGCCTCGCTTCCACGCGATCTGTCCGATTCCATCGACCACCGCCTCCGGACTCCACACCTGTACAAGCCAAGAGACATGTTATTCGACACACCTCGTGTGCCAGGTTAGCATAAGAACAGAATTACAATGTTGATATGTTGACAACCGCTCATCACAAAACTGCTAAACATGTAAATGTGGAAAACATGTGTCCGCAATCTCTCCACCAATATAAAGACAGAAGAGGGAAGAAGAAGAGAGGGAGGAAGAAGAAGAAAAACTCAACTAGAATGCCTAATAACACCTATCAAGTAGGATAAAAAGCTCTATTCCGCTTTAGCGGTCTTTAGCTCGGTTTCAATCCGAGCGAACGATCTGACTGCGTCCACACTTTCTTTTCTTTCTTTCATGCAACCGTTCTGTGCTTTTCTTTCCTATTCCTTCCATAGCATGCACATATATTTTTGTGCTTGCAAATTTACTTTAATACTTTTTCTATAGTGCATTTTTCTCAATTTTTAGACGATGTTCTACGATGTTTAATGCGATGTTTTTGTAATGTACACATGATGTTCTACAATGTTTACTTTAACACTTTTTCTATACTTCACCGCGGGGAGGCAGACGGTCAAGCTCAGCGGCGAGGACCTAGAGCCCATCATCGAGGATCCGTGTCCATGCCCAAGAGAAGGACGTAATCATTAACAAAGATATGGCCGTGCGTTACTAATTTGGTTTTTATATAAGCCAACTGCGTTACAGTATACATCGTATTTTCCTTAATTTTGATCGTACGTTCTTTGAGAGTTGCTCTTGTGCATTGTTCTTGCTCAACCACGGCAGATAGATTTGTAATCATCGATTAATTAATTGATACATGTGTACTACCTGTTCATTTATCAATTATTACTCCCTCCTGTAAAAACTACTTAACACATTTTACTTTGTATGGTCTTTGATGCATATATTTGGCTACCGGAATATATAATTTTCTTCTAGAATATACTCATAAAAAATCCTCAAATTTAATAGACGTGCAGTCTTTTTCTAACTCTTTCTAAATTTAGGCAGAGTTATATTTTTTGAAGGGAGTTTAAACAGTCTTAAATGATTTTCGTACACAGGCAAACAGCCCATTTAAGGCCCATACTGCGTGTATGGACAGGCCTGGCCGCTGGTGGTTGCTCATACGGCCCATAGCACCGGTCATTTAAAACAAATTTTAGGCTAGGCCTGCTTTATTTGAAACATTTACAGGCCTGGCGAATTCTAAAAAACATTACAGGCCTGGCTCTTTCAGATTGGACCTAAATTTCTTTTGTTCTTTTCCCACTGATCGGACCTAAATTTCAATGGGCTTGGGCTGAGCTTCTTCCGACATGCTTCTGCATAAAAAAAAAAAAACTAACAACTGGAGGAGAACTGAGTCAAAAAAAAAAAAACACAAAACAAAAAAAAAAAAAAAAACTGGAGGAGTGCTACAGTAGAGGAGTGAACCGTCAAGGGTGAATAAATTTCCCTCAGCTACCAGGCTTACAATTTCCCTCCATCCTAACAAAGGTCAAATTTGTAAATTTACCTCATTTTATTGTTATTATCATATTCCATTGCCAATTCAATAAAAGCTGTAGAAGTTATTTTCTTTTATAAACTTGTCGAACTTAAATAATTTTGAAGGATCAAAAGAAGTACTTTTTAATACTGGTCACATGGCCAGGCAACACTCACGTGTCGAAAGTGAGGAGATTCTAAGTACAAAATTTGTAATGTCATGGCTCAAAGTTTATAAAGTTTGAGTATAACATTTTTTAAACCTAGCAATGTAAAGTTTATAATATGATAACTCACATTTTGAACCTAGCATTACAAAGTTTGCAATATGGTAGTTTAAAGTTTGTAAATTTTGGAATCAATTTGATAATTTTGTAGTATTTATAATTTTTTTACATACATAAATATCTAAAGCCATCGGCAAATTAAACACTATTAGCAAATAAGTAATAATATATGTACATATCAATCGTTCGGCACTATCACCGGCCATATATATTTCATATTAGACTTCTGCATCAGCTAGCTCTACCTATCAACCATTTACATTGACATCTGTTGACATTGTGGCTGCGCCCGAACGTGGGACATTCTGGTTGAGATGTAGCGGATGATCCGTTGGTCGCGAAGCTCGTCTCCTCGCTCCCTGTCATTCGTAGAGCTGGAGCCTTGGCAATGGACATGGACACCTTAGCGGCACCCTAAGGGGTAAGAAGAATTGTACATGGACACTCAAATCCAACTTACTGCACTAAAATCTATGGTGTTACATTGGACACCGATCAACTAGAAAAGAGATGCTGGCTAAGAGGCATATGCCCGGACAACCGAGCGGCGACAGCGCCTCTTACGTGCACCTATGTTGTCACCGTCCAACAGGAACAACTCACGAAGCGCCTGCATGTTACCAGGGTCACCACTGTAAATACGCCTTCATCTATGGTTGACCAGGACGGAGACGACATCCCCCTAGTTAGTCCCAACCGCTTCAAAACAATGTGCTCGCCTCGCTTGGATGCGGGGTTATGCGACAGGCTATGCACCGCTATCCACTTTCAGGAGAGGCGGCTGTCTCACGCTTTCCAAATCTGTTTTTTGATTTTGTGCATGGTTTATTTGGTTTCTCTTTCAGATTTCCGAATTTGTCTTCTATAGAATAACCTGACATCTTTTGTGTTATTTGTTTAATACTAGCAAAATATGCCCGTGCATTGCAACGGGATACATAAATTGCTATACACGATTATTCTACATTTGTGTCATTAGTTGATCTATTTATTTAATAATCACACTAAATTGTGTCTGGATACGATAAGTAAGGACTAATACAATGATCATGTCATTTGTCCATTTCATCTTAGATTGAAAGTTCATCGGATGTGGACGTAACGTGGACGCACTGCTATAAATCATATTCAGATACTGAAAAGAAATGGACCATGAAAACGTTTTTAATTTAAACTTGTACGGTCTATGACAGATGAATGAATCTCCATGAAAAGTGTTCAATATTATTTTATCAGTAGGCGATCATAGTGCTAATGAGTTATTACTGTTCACATATATTTTATTAGAACAGTAAAAAATTCTGGTACTCAATACACTATACTAACATATATTTTTTTTGCTTTTCTTTAAAAATATATTTTTCCAATTTTAAATTTTACAAAAGCAAAACGAAGTCAATCGATTTGTTGTTTGAAAATGTATTATTTTAATGGCAACGGATCGGTGCAAACCACCCCTTTGTGAAAACCCGTGCAAATCATGGTAAAAAAGTCATCTTAATTCACCAAAAAAATCACACATGTAGATGATATGATGATACACAACTTTGTAAAATATCTTATCCAAACTCGACTTTGTTTGTGAGAAATTTGTTATTTTTATATCTCACAAAAAAGGCTAGTTTGAACAAGATATTTTATAAGATTGTGTATCATCATATCATGAACATGTGTGTTTTTTTTTTGTGAATTTAGACGACCTTTTTGCTATAGTTTGCACGGGTTTTTACGAAGGGTGTGGTTTGCATCTGATCCGTTACCTATTTTAATTGCATCTCCATGTTTGCTTCTATGTCACTAAAATGAAGGGTATGTTCATGAGGTACTTTTCTTTTAGAAAAACCATTAGTGTTTACTGTGTGTGTTAGTCACCTCACTACACACACCACCTCATCGAGACTCCACACGGCATGCAACCTGCCCACCTGTCCGCTGAGGTCCCGAAGGCCCCAAGCCACCCGTCTGCACTTCGCAGATAGTGCCACAGCCGCACCGCACAACGCCCTTTGCATTTTCATTACAGTACCTGCAAATACAAACAAATACACCGTCTATTTCTCGCGCAACCCTTTCCTCTTTCTCTCACAAAACTCAGCTGCACATATAAAGAAAATCTAGATCCAGATCCTGGTCCTCCAAATCCCAGCGACGTCGAGTCCCCACCTTGCGACTGTTATTAGTGCTCGAAGCAGGTCGGGGCTCACGCAGATTCAAGCTCGGGAAGGTCTAGGCATGGCGTGCTCGTTCAGTCATGCAGCGCGTGCTGCTTCTTCGATTCAGTCTCGCTCTCCAGTTCAGCATCAGATCCAAAGAGGAGCCGAGGTATTTGTTGTCTCTGATTGGCCTCCCCATACCATTGATTCTTTCTGTGAGTTCTCCTGTTCTTGTAGGAGCATGGGCCTTGGGCAAGCCATTCCAGCAGAGCGAGAGCAGAGCTAAATAAGGCGAGCTTTGCACGCGCAGACAGGAACCACGGAGGGCCCGTGCCCACGACTCGTCGTCGCCTCGACGGCGGTCTCCCCACCGCACGACTTGCGTCGTCGTGGCCCGGCCTCTTGACTCACGCCGCCTGTCCGTCACGGTCCGCGCTCGCAACTCAACACCGCCTTGCCATCGTGGCCCGCGCTCATGACTCGAGAGGTCAACGCCTACTCGACATCGTCGTGGCCCGCGCTCGTGACTCGATGTAGTCTTACCATCATGACTCCAGAGATCGAGGTTTGGATTTCTGATTTGGGTTTGGATTTGGATTGTTGGGGATTTTGATTCCGCCTCGCTTTGGTTCCTTAGTCCCTGGCTGATTGATTTTGGAAAACCAGAGGAAATCTATTTGATTTTGTATCGGTATTTGATTTATATATTATTATTCAAACTGCTGTTTCATGGGCTGGATCTAGGACTGCAAGTTTCCTTTACATATTACGTATACAGAGGGAACAGAAATAAACAGAGGGCAGTTTTCCTTTGCGTATACGTATACGCTGCAGAGCGGTCAGAAAATTAATAGAGGGCGGACAGATTAAAGGGGCGGACAGAAAGGGGTGGGAAATTTTCACGATTCATTATTTTACTAGCAAATGCCCGTGCGTTGCAACAGGAGAGGAAAAAACAATAATATCTCTAGGCTCATAGACTTCAACTCAAATGATAATATTTTTCATTTAATGCTAATTATAAAAGTTACTCACCATGCGTAGTGAGTTTATTTAATGCTATTGAAGAATTAAATATCCATAGTGAGTTTTTTTTCTATTTCCTTACTTTTATCTCTTTTTCATTTTCCCTTTTCTTACTTTTCTTTTGTTTCTATTCCCTCTCTACCTTATCTCTACCTTCCCACGGCATGGAACCTCTCCACTTGGTCGACGTCTTTAAATTCCTCCGTTTCTCACCATGCGTCCTCACTGGCCACCACTCCCTCCTTGTGCCGGCTTCCGCGCCCCTGCCCTTCTAGCCTCGTGTCCCCAGTGCAACGGCAACCGTGCCTGGGCGACCACACATCCCAGTGGCAATGACATCCCCATGACCACAACTACAACTGTATCCCAGCGCCTAAGGCAGTTCGCGCTCTTGCGGCCGGTGTATTTTTATTCAATATAGGTTTAATAGAACATTATTATTTATTCTCAGCATACTTATGCTATGGATGTCATGCTATATTTCATTTAATCATTTTGTATAAATGTTTAATAGTTTTTTCGCCTGTTGCAAGGGCATATTTGCTAAGTAACTAATAATAGGTGTAGTGACTACGGTTAACTAATAATAGGTTGGGAGACACAGATTAGCACACGATGGGAGCATGTGACGTTCTTAACGCAGGTCCACTATTTATTTGCCCAAACCAACAGGCCATGTTTCTTTTTCTTTTCTTACTAGTTAAGTGTTTTTCTTTTCTTACTAGTTAAGTGCCCGTGCGTTGCTACGGGTATGCAACGTGATAGAGAGGGTATGGATGTTTGATTCATAATTTTGCATATTGGTGTAAGCGGAGAACCATAGTATTTGTTTTTTTTCCTTTATAGTTAAGTGCCCGTGCGTTGCTACAATTAACATATCAAAGCAAAAATGTCAAAGTGATAGACTATCAGATTATGTGATTAAGTTACAAATATCAAGCTGTTATGTGGACAGAGAGATGACTTTGGATGCATCAAACTGTAGCAGTGATAGATTATGTACTTACAGCTCAAGAAAAGCTTGCCTCAAAAAAAAAAAAAAAAAAAAAAACTCAAGAAAACTCAGAACTAAATCAAGTTGTAGGGAAAAGTCCGAACTAAATCAAGTTGTAGGATAGTGCCCGTGCGTTGCTACGCGTGTCAAAAATCCCAACCATCCTTCATATTTTTCTGGTTATCATATATGAAAAAAAAATACCTTGTATGCATTATGGTATGGATTCGAGTTCAAGACAAGAATAGGCAATCATAACATCTTGTAAGCCCAACATGCTGTTCACTTTAGGTAATTGGCATCCTTTGAAGCCAATGATGTAAAGTCTACCATCAAGAGGTAAGCAGTTTAGATTGCAATGGAGATATGATCCTACTACAATATTTTTCATCTCTCGTCCAGTGCCAATGGTTGCTTTTGCACCATGGCCGCAAACGGCAAACCCTGCAGAAACTATGTTGTATTGCTTCCTACGATCTGGGCAGCGTCCATCTTGTAGCCTACTCTATTGTGATAGAAGAGGCACAGGTGAAACCCACAAGAACACAGGCGGAAGATTCACCATCCAGTCAAGTTAGTTGTAACTTCCATTTGCCGCCACCAAATGATTGATGAGAAGGTGGTCTCGCTTGGAGACACGAACTCTTGTGGCAGGGGACTGCCATCAACATTAAGTGCATAGGCAATTGTTTTCTAATCACATTCAAGACTTCGAGGATGGGAGATCAAGCATTTGAACCCGCTCCTGTTAATGAAACTGCAACCTTAATTGGCATCCTTACCTGGACCAATCACAAACAAAAATAAGGGTAGTATTTTATATTTTATATCAAACGGTCCACAACAAAACACAAAACTTTCAGCTCGATCACCCTAATGAACCAGCAGACATCGCATTCGAATCAGCATCTAACACAAGTAAAAAGAATTATGCCTCCCTCCCCTTCTCGTAGAGATATATTACTTGATATATAAAAACTTGATCCATAGCATGGATATCTCAATTCACAAAGATGGGGGACAATTGTATTGGAATGTTTTTCTTTTAGAGATTTGGTTGATCAAAATTCGAGCTACTTCTTTACTGAAACTACACAACCAGATTAACCAAACAGGCTATTCACTACGTAGATCCATTTAACAAAGAAGAAGTGAAAACAGAGATGGATTTTATCTCGAGTTCCCCAAGTTGATTGGTCCCATGTTGTCTCCAATCATTAGCTTAACAATTCAACACCATAACTTGTGAAAAAAACTATGAACGTTATGCACATTGCCTTAACCATATTAGCATCAATTTTTCTTATGAGTTTTAGGCCACTCAGTTTTCCTTACAGCTATTGTTACAAAGTAGCATATCTAGTCTCTATAAACAAAAGGAAAGTATTCATGCACGAGCCAAATAGTTACATCGAAATTCACAAAGCATGATCATACCTGCAGAAAAGCTCTCATTCCCCTTCTTTCAGTCCATAAGCGTCATTATTTTCCTTGCTTGGCTGCATAGGTTGTTCACAATATAAAAATAGATCAAATTAGCTGAAGTATCTGAATTTTTACTTTGTGTTGCTAATGACATAAGCTATGCTCCTGAATTGACCAGAGAAGCATATCCTGTTTCTACATGTATGTAATTCACTAAATTTTTGTATCCAATTCCAATCTTTGACAATTGCAATGGCATCTCGGCTGCATAGATTAGAAGAGATGAAGATTGATACCGAGAAAATAAAGCAGGGTTATAGCATTGGTTGCTCTCTACAGTTCCAATTCAGTACGAGAATACATCTCCACAAGCAAAGACGAGAACGCATACATATTCAAGTAGTAGTGTCTACTGTCTAGTACTCTAGTGTGCCAATCGACGTATCCCCAAATTGAGGAGAAATCGATCTGTGTGCATCTCCACAAATGGATCTGTTTCAAAGCAACAAACTGATTGTGCTAGCTACACACAACATCAATATGTAGATTACCCCGATTATGGCACCGCCAATAAATTGGACGATTGATGCGGTACATCAGTCATGCAACATGGAAATTCAGAAACAAAACCAAAGGCAAAAGAACAAAAGGGAAAAAGCAACACTTCATCCGGAACAATGCATCTCGACGAGCTTACCTGAGGCGCCTGCAAAGTGGAGGAGTCGGAGAGGCAGGTGCCGAGGCGTCTTCTCGATCCTCGCGTCCGCAGTGGCTGCGGGGGGAATGGAACGGCGCCGAGCGGGCGAGGAGGAGCGCACGTCCTCGCTCCTCGCGACCGTGGCGTTGGTGGCAGCGGGCCGCGGCGAACCGAAGGTGAGGGAGCGGCGACGAGGATGCTGCTGCTGTGGCCGGCTCCGAACACGGTGCATGGGCGAGGCCGGAGCCTAGGGCCGGGCCGCCGCGGACGGGGCGCACCGCTCAAGGGCCGGCCGTTGCGGCACCGCCGCCGGGCGGCGTCGGGCCGAGGCGTGTCGGCCCAACGGTTGGTCGTCGCGCCGCCGCCACCGGGCCGGGGTTCTCGCGAGCAGGGGTGGGGGCAAGCCGGAAGCTGCGGATCTCTCGGTGACGGCATTGAATCGAGCGCCGCGACCTTCGACCGCTAGGCTAGGGAAACACGAGCATGCGGGGCGGGACGCGCAGACAGCGCGAGGAAGCTCCAGCCGTCGCCGGCGACGGTGCGCGAGGCCACAACGACCGTCACCACTCGATTCGTGTTCGCCGCCACCTCTTCCATAAGCTTTTGCTTCTCCGTCCCTACACGAAAACGCGGAGGCGGGGCATCGATCGGCGAAGCAGGCTGCAGTTCTACGCTTGTGCGGGGTGCGGGCGCGAGGGAAGGAGGTCGGCGTCGTCCCGCTGGCGGGCGCGGGCGGGCGGCGGCCGTTGCCGTGTCGATGGGGTTGGAGGGGAGGCCACGGCGTGCACAGAACTGCTGGGGCGAGGGATGCGCGAGTGCGGGGACGGGAGCGGGATTACGGAGGGGGGGTCACGGAGACGCGGAGGCAGGCCGAAAGCGTGGATACGATACCTTTTGGGGCTTTTTAGTAGTAAGATTTGGACACGGCATGCTTTTTTATTTTCTTATTTAGTTATGGCATGCAGGTTTTTTTTCTTTCCTATTTGTTCACGCAATGCATGCAACACACGATCTTGGCGGACAGCGGACAGAGCGGTCTGAAACAATTTGGTGATTAATTATTAGGTAATAGATAATAGATATATGGATTAACCAATTTTGGGCAAAAAAAAAAAACAGAGATATGACCGGTCGGTAATTGAGTTTGTGTCCTATACGGACTCTCTAGAAGAAAAGAGAGGACAGAAAAGAGCGGCAGAAAAAAGAGAGGCAGAAACCAAAAATTCCAGAAATTTTACCGTTTTATTAATAGGTAGAGATTAGGTACAGATTTTGTTTGATTTGGATGAGTTTTTTTTTTAATCTAGATCCAATGGCCATAACAATTCAGTGTTGCATGCATAAAAAAACACTCGATTTTTGTTTCTGTTGTCAATTGGGTGTCTAGGTGCCATCCACCACTTGGGTGTCACATGCCCTTAGAACACCCGAGCCGTACGTTGCCAGCGACAAAGTTGCGGCCGGCGCGGCGAGCCGAGGTTCCACCGGCCGAGAGTGGATATACGCTCGTGCCATGATGATCCCCTGAATCTCCGCCACATGTTTTGTCACTGCGTTCCTGCCGTCCTAGTCACAATCTACACGTAGCCCCAGACGACGACGACGGCCAAATAATTTTGATGGTAGGACTCCGGCAGAGCTGCATTTTTTTGGGTTTGCCTAAAGAATACGTGTGCCGCGTACTCTGTCGTCCGTGTTTCGCTATCGCTGCACGATGTGTATTTGGCATGGTTCACTTAGGCATGGGCTTCTTTCCCCGTTGGAACAGGTAGTGGTGTAACGAGCCCTCGAAGGGTTTTCAAGGCAATCTGAGGCCTCGGGAGGACAGACAGTAGCTAGTTCAAGGCAGGCGGCGGTCGCCGGCATTGGAAGAGGTCAGTGAAAGTCTGATGAAAGACGCGTTGTTCTAACGTCGTTGGGTTCGGGACATCACCGTAGGTCCGGAGCTTTAACAAAATAGGTTAGCCTCTTTGAAGTGCTTTGAACGATACATCTGCAGGCTGCAGCCGGCTCTGTTTCCCAACGAGAGGAAACAGAGGGTCCCTGCCGCCGTCGCCGTCCTCTGACACTGATCGACCAGCAGGCAGCCGAGCTGTTAAATAGACAGACCCACTGTGGCAACTGGCAAGTACTCAGAGTCAGAGGCATGGCAGGTTCTTCTTCTAGCTCGTGCTCTCCGCTGTTGCTGTTGCTGGTGCTGGCAGTGCTGTCGTTACCCTACGCCGCCAACGCTGGCTCTTCTTGCCACCTGACCGCTGGCTTCAGCCGTGTGAAGCTGAACGAGTCGCAGTTCGTGCTGCTGTCGCCCTACGACATGCCGGTCCACTAGCGGTACGACCCGTGCGGCGGCGTCCGCCGCATGTGGGTCTTCGCCACCGACAAGCCAGCCAGCCCCCACCCTGGCGGCGCCCGGACCGAGATCAAAGTCAACGTGAGCGACAACGGTAGTTCTCAACCATTGCAGGTTGTCTTCTTCAGTTCCTATACTAACTCTGTATGAGCGTTCTGCAGAAGATCTACAGCTCCGGGGTGTGGCAGTTCGAGGGCGACATGTACGTGCCCTGGGGCACGTCGGGGGCGTCGGTGATGCAGGTCTTCGGCGCGGCGACGCACGCCACCACGCTGATGCTGCACGTCTACGACGGCAACCTCACCTACTACCATCAGCTGACCAAGGTGGTGGCGGGCCGCGTCTACGATCGGTGGATCCGGCTCAACGTCATCCACGACGTCGCCGTGTTCGTTGATGGCGAGAAAAGGCTGGAAGCCCCCGGCCAAGGCGGGAAAGACCACTACTTCAAGTTCGGTGTGTATGAGCAGTCGCACAACAATCCGTCCCACCGCATGGAGTCACACTGGAAGAACGTCGCCGTCTATACCAAGCCGTGAACATGTTAGATGTGCTTGAGAGTGACACACGATCGATGGAATGATGGATTCGATGTGCGAACTGTGATGATATGGAGGATGTCTCAAATGTGTCTCTACAGCTAGTGAATAAGCCAGTAGTATTGCCACTGAGTAGTGAATAAGCAAAATGTGCCTTAGATTTATAACTACAAATCACAGAGAAGTTATAATTGAGTAGTACCTCTTGTAACTATGTCTTTTATTTGTTGCAGTTTTATTTTAAAGATAATGTGACTATTTTTCTTTAAAAAAGTTAATTTTTTTTTTAGATAATGGAACAAAGTTCCAGCCTCTACCATCCGAGGGTGGTACACAGCTGAAGGTCACAGAAAATAACAGCGCCATAAGGCTTACAAGTCTAGATAAAATAAACAAAGTTCATCCCAACTAGTGGATATAACGACCAAAGGCAAACACTAGGCTTCAATATGATTTATGAAGTTCCAGCCGAACTTCGCAAAGACGGACATGATCAACGTCTCCCATCTTCTACATCCCTCAGAGATCTAGATTGGTCTCTCCTCCTCCTTGTGCAACATGGACCACTGTTGTATCCAATATGTCGCTCTGAAAATTACCTGCATTGATGTATTAGGTTTAGCTTTGTTAAATACCATATCATTTCTATTCAACCAAATCGACCAACATAATGCCGCAGTTCCCAACAAAATTTGGTTTCTAAGTTTTAGGCTTAAACCATGTAACCAGGAACCGAGCATATTGGCCAAACTAGTAGGTGGTTGTATTCCAAATGTGATACGCACAGTATTCCAAACAAAGCGTGCAAAGTAGCAGTCAAAGAACAAATGTTGAATAGTTTCAACCGAACTACAAAGACAACATTTGACACTTCCATGCCAATTCCTTTTGGCTAAATTATCGTTCGTCAGGGTTACCCCTTTTTCAAATACCACATGAAAATCTTAATCTTTAGTGGTACCTTTAATTTTCAAAGAGGACTTTTGTCTAAGGGAATACCCTCTTGGATAAAATTGGAGTACATGGATCGGACTGTGAATACACCTTTCTTAGTGAGATTCCATCGAAAAACATCCTTGTCATCTGTGACATGGACTTGTACTACTTTTGACACTAGGTCGAGCCAAGCCATATGGTTTGTATTAATCAAACCGCGTCTAAAAGACACATTAAGTGGAACAGAGCTAAGGACATTTGCTACAGTATCATCTTTGCGCCTCACAATTTGAAATAAGCTAGGATAAGCCTCATTTAAAGGTTTATCACCAAACCACACCTTTCCATAATCGTATTTGTTCCCCGTTATGCACTATACTGGTGCCACAAGACAAGAAGTCATCTTTAATCTTCATGAGTCCGCTCCAGAAATGTGAATCTCCAGGCCTATGCCGGACTTGTGTTAGGGGTTTTTAGACAAGTATTTTCTTCTTTGAAGATCTTGCCAAACCCCATCTAAACAACCATTTGCCCAATAGACACCTATTCTGAAGGTCCAGGTTATCCAAGACCACCAAAATCCTTTGGTGTGCCAAGAATACTGCACTTGGCAAGCCTATATTTCTTTTTGTGTTCGTCACATTGCCAGAAGAAGCGTGAACAATAATAATCCAATTTTTGGAGAACTCCCCTAGGGATTTCAAAAACGGATAACATGAACATGGCTAAGCTAGTCAGCACTGAGTTAATGAGGATAAGTCATAACTATAAACTACACTAAATTATAACTAAGTATATCTAGAAACTAAGGTGATGCGCTTGCATCTTGAAAATTCAGCGTGCGCTTAGAGCATCTCTAAGAGTATTTCTAGAGCTCTCTATCTAAATCATCATTTAGTGTGATCTGAAACAAAAATCACTATTTGCATAAAATCCGCTTTCTTTATCTTTCCGCTTTTCAAGAGTTTTCTTATATCTAGTGTGCTCTCCAACAATAAAGAGCCTGTTGTTGGAGTTTTTTTTTTCATCAAATCTCTATTCCTAGCAATTATAAATGAAAGAATCTCTTGAAGTTGCTCTTAGTTGAATTTACGAGCATGCGCCTAGAAGACGAGGAAAAGCGCCCATCACCAGCTTCATCGTTCTAAGCTGGTCATCCGGCGCCCCTAGAAGTGACGCGCTGAGAGTGAGATTCGATAGAAATCCATTAGCAATTTTAACACTGTTATCAAATAAGTGATAATAACATATGTACATATCAACCGTTTAGTCACTATCAACCGGACATATTTTACATTAGACTTCAGCATCAGCTAGCTTAGCTCTGCGTACCAAACCAACATTTTTTCATTGACATATGTTGACGTTATCTGGTTGTCGCTAGACCGTTGTCTTCATTTAGATAATGAAGTCCTTAGACCGTTGTCTTCGCAATCTAATGTTGTATAGTCCTTTGTAAGTCTTGTAGCTGGTAGGCTCTTGCTTTGACTTGCTAATATTTTGGTTGATCCTGAATGCTAGCGTCTTGCAAGTGGGTTTGGAACAGCTAGAACTTGTTGATATCGTGTAACTTTCAAGCTTGCTTGATTTCAACATCATTTGTGGAGTCGTGGTGTGACTTGTGAGCGCGACCTCCATTATTATTAAGGAGGTGTTTATCTACGGTACGAAAGACGAAACATGGAGCTGCTGCTACTAGCTCGATCGGGTGGCCGCCCCATGGCTGGCAGTCCGGACCAAAGCAACCTAGATAGACTGCTCAAGACTTGGTGAAGACCTTGACGTTCCTCCACATCGACTCCATGCGGTACGACATGCCGTTCTTGGTCTGCCCGTACACGCCGAACTTGAAGTAGTGCGAGTCCCCGCCGCGGCCGGGCGCCGTCAGCCTGTGCTGCCCGTCCACGAACACCGTCACGTTGGACGCCGCGACGTCGTGGATTACGTTGAGCCTGAACCACCTGTCGTAGACGCTGGCGTCGACCACCCTCGTGTCGTCGTGGTAGTAGGTGAGGTTGCCGTTGTAGACGTGCAGCATCAGCGTCGTCGCGTGCTCCGCTGCGCCGAAGATCTGCATCACCGACGCGCCCGACGTGCCCCACGGGATGTAGCCGTAGCCCTCGAACTGCCAGACGCCGGAGCTGTAGATCAGCTGCAATGCGGGGCCAGCGTGATCGGAGATGGAGGAGAAGAACGAAACTGTTATTATTACTGTATCTCTAAGGGTAACAGAGAGAAGTGATGAATTGGCTTGGGTAGTGTACCTCGATCTTGGTCTCTGTGCGGGGGCCGCCGGGGTGGGTGGTGCTGATGGGGTGGTCGGTGGCGTAGACCCACATCCGCCGCACGCCGTCGACGAACTCGTAGCGCTCGGCCAGCGGCACGTCGTAGGGCTTCTGCACCTTGAACTGCGCCTCGGTCAGCTCGACGGCGGTGAAGCCCTTGGTCAGCAGGTCCTTGCCGTGAGCCGAGCGCAACAGGGCACAAGACAAGGACACCAGCAGCAGCTGCAACACGAGCAGTGGCGGCGAGGCCAGGAGCAGGAACGGAGCGCCCACGCCACGAGCCATAGATACTGCTGCACTGAGCAACCCTCTCTCGCTGACATGCTGTATTGTGTATATGTATATGTATATAATTCTATATAGATCACGAGATGTCCATCTCTCTTGTCGACACGCTACATCTGTTTTCGACTGCACAATGGTTGCAAGCGACAAAGTTGCCGGCCCGGCGAGCCGCGTTGTTAAACCGGAGCTTTCGGCCAGGCGTCGGAGTTGTTGGGGATGGTGATCCCTGGATCGGCGCCATGTGTTTTGTCACTTCGTGCGTTCCTGCCGTCCTAGACTCCGAGTCAAAGCTATTGTTTCCTGCTCACCGAGTCACACGTACTCCAAATGCATGTGATGGTAGGACTCCGGCAACGAAGGGTTTTTTTTTCGACATGGGGTAACGAAGGATTATTTTGGGTTTTGCCCAAACGAGAGGTATGAAGCGTACTTATGTTGTCCGTTTCGAGCCAGATCGATGTTTTGTCGCAGCGTTCCTGCCGTCCTAGTCAAAGCTATCGTCCATTTTACTTTGTTCGGTCATTCATTCATAGCTTTGTCGACTAATTTTCTTCTAGACTAGAATATATACTCCTAAAAATTCTTCAAATTTAATAGATGTGCAGTATTTTATTTCTAATTCCACTTAAATTTATGCAGAATTAGATGATTTTTCGTCCACAGTTGTTGAATCCGTGCTTTTTTTCTTTAGCATTTTGACTACTTCTTGAATTTCAAGATCTGTCGGAGGTACTCATAGGGGTAGGTGTGCATGTGTAAGCGTCTACGTTTGTACTATGTAATCTAAAAAAAAAATGACACCAACATATGTGAAGCAAGAGGAGCAGCAGGCAGTAGCTGGAACTCTGCAAATAGCCCATTTCAGGCCCATGTTGCGTGGCATGGTCGTCAAAGCACAAATTCAAAGACCTCTCATTATGGAAATTGTTGTCTCAATGTTTTGTGCCATTTGGACTGTTCGAAATGATGTTATTTTCAGGGGTCAGGCTCACTTTCTCCGAGGATGCAAATTCATCTTCGGACAAGAAGTAGATCGAGTTAAGCTTAGAGCTAAAAAAGACTTAGGACCTCAAATTTAGTTATGGCTAGACAACTTTATGTAATCTTGCTTATTTTTTTCGTCTCTTTCTTTATTTCTTGAGTTTTGTACGTTAAACGATGTAATGTTTTTATATTCAATCGAACTCAGTATGGGCAACCCCTCCTGTTCCGATAAAAAAAAGGTGAGCAGAGTAAAAAAAAAAGACCTGGAGCAGTGCTGTAGTAGAGAGACAATCATAGCTGAAAATGTGGACTGTTTTTTAGAACACGCCTAAGTGCGTATTTCATTAAGCAGAAAAGAGTTTGCTAGTACATGAAACAAGGGGACTGTAACTCGTGGTTTCTGAAGCCCTCCTACACCAACTCACATGATGTTGTGATTACATAAAAAGGATTTTACGACTAGATGACAGACATACAGGGGACTACACCATGTGAACCTATAACCTAGTCAAGTCAAGATCCATGGCTGTAAAGTCGAGGCCCCCCGTTCAAGAAGATCTGCAAAGCTTGCTTCTTCGTTTCCACCATGTTATGGAAGGCAGCCTTGATCTTGCTCTCGATCTCCAAGTTGACAACATCCTCCCCGACGGCAATGCCTAGCTACTATGCTTACAATTTCCACTCCATCTGCTGCCGAAGGTGAAATTTGTCAATTTCCCTCACTTTATTGATACAATCATATTTCGTTGGCAATTCAATAAAAGCTATTTTGGTTTTCTATGGATGTTGATATTTTTTCTATGAACTTGTCAAAGTTAAATAATTTAGAAGGATAGAAAGAAGTACTTTTTAATACCGGTCAATTGGGATGAGGAGTTTAAATATGATCCCGAGGAAAGAAATTGATGCTTACCATCCTAATTAACCTGAGACAATAGATGAGAAGTAAAATACTTGGAGAATGGATCTTGCCAATCTCGCACATGTGATTTTCTGGTTACACAAATTGGAGAGAAAGGGAAGCCAAGAAGATTTGTTCTAGAATGGTCGGATAAGTTTGGTCCTTGGTTTGAATATAGCTAGGCAAAGGATAGAGCAGATTGCTTTTATTGTTTCTTGTTTAGAGAAAAAATAGATCTAGGATATGAAGCATTTGTGTTAAGGGTTGGAACGATTGATATGATGCATTTGTGTTAAGGGTTGGAATGATTTCGGCAATGATGATATGAGGAACATTAGCCACCAACTTCGCCTTACATTGCTGATGTGAGCAGATATTGGTGTGCTCTCTCAAAAAATGGTAGATAGAGAAATATCGTTTGTATAAATTGGTCTATCAACTTTTCAAGCTAGTGCTAGTATTGCCTGTCGCTTCAACATAAGCACTATTGGTGAGCTCTCTCAAAAAATGGTAGATATAGAAATGTCGTTTGTATAAATTATTCTATTGGCTTTTGAAGTTTGTGCTAGTATTGCCTACTACAACAATAATTGAGAGATGTTTTTCAGGTATGAACATTGTAAAAACAAGTTTGTCTAATCGTATTGGTGAACAACACCAGAGTGAGACTTATTTGTCATATTGGAAATAAGAAATGAATTGGGAAAGAAAAAAAATGAAGAAACACTATACCACAACACCAGAATTGGCACCGGACGGTCTGACGCCAAAAGCCGATGTAGCGTCACATTATCTGACGCTAAAAACTTATAGCCTCATTCTTCTACTAACATTGTACGTCTTGACACTAAAAACATATATCATCAGACTGGACTTTTAGCTTCAGATAGTTTGTTGCTGTGAATATTTTTAGCGTCAGATAGTCCATTGCTAATTTATAGCATCAGACAGCCCTCTGCTACTCTTTAGCGTCAGATCAATTGATGCTAGAAATAGTTTTACCGTTAGATGGTCCAACAAGATAGGTTTAAATGGTAAAGAAAAGACAAATTGATTTGTCCTCCCTATTGCTTCCCCATTATTTTTTAATAAAAAAACAAAAATGGTGTATCTTTAACTAATGATAGTTGACTATTAATATTATTTGTACGGACCTATAAATTTAGTGATAAATTTATAATATAATTTGTTATCATTTTTTATTTTTCAAATTATTTGTGCATGCCTCGAGAATATATTGCTATATACTATTTATTATTATTTTCTATTTTTTGATCAAATAAGTAATAGTTTTAAGTAGCAAATGATTTCAAATAGAAAAGTCATAAACAACAAAGTTATATAACTTATTGAGGTCTAAAATTTTATTATGGTCTACACACATCCTCACAATTGAAACTTCTTTCACTTAGTTGCATAACAAAGTGTGAGATACATCTATTTTGACATAGTAAATCGATTTCAAACGAAAACATCATCAACAACAAAGCAAAGCACCTGGGGCTCAATATGTTCCTGGGCTAGGCTGGGCTAATTTGCTCGCAAGCTGGGCTGATATGTGGGGCCATTTTTAGCGTTAGATAGCATAGTGGTACAAGTAGTTTTAGCAGATGGTTAAAAATTAAATATCAATATCTATAGCGTCAGACAATAGATCGCTAAATCAAGATTTAGCGTCAGATGATCTCTAAGCGATCTTTAGCGTCAGATCATCCATCGTTTGACACTGAAAAATTGTTGTGGTGTAGTGAAAGTTAGCGATAAGGCTGTGGTTTGTCGTTTCATGACCATATGGAAGGAAAAAGAGCGTAAATATGATCTCTAAGAGGTAACACAAATGTCATGGACGTATTTTCAATGGATAATTGTACATTTTATTTGCAAAGTAATTGACCTATATATTTGTTCTATTTTCTTTAGGGTAGAACGCATATTTTGGTATATTGGAACATCTTTTGTTCGTCGTTGCATTCTTTCAATCACTGCACTTGCACTGCACCACAGTGATCAATGCCGTCTTTATTTATTTTGGTTACAAATGGTGAGTGTTATTGTCCTTTGTTTTGACCAAAGTTACATTGTGTTCAAATTAGTTATCCTATTTGTTTGAACATCATATGGTTCATTATAATCATGATGAAGATGTGCACCCGCCACACATTAGCTCTAGCTTCGCCATTGCTGAAGACCTTGACGTTCCTCCACAGCGACTCCATGCGGAGCGACATGCCGTTATTGGGCTGTCCGTACACGCCGAACTTGAAATAGTGCGAGTCCCCGCCGCGGCCGGGCACCGTCAGCCGGTGCTGGCTGTCCACGAACACCGTTACGTTGGACGCCGCGACGTCGTGGACTACGTTGACCCTGAACCACCTGTTGTAGATGCCGGGGTCGATCACCCTCGTGTCATCGTCGTAGTAGGTCAGCCGGCCGTTGTAGACGTGCAGCATTAGCGTCGTCGCATGCTCTGCTGCACCCAAGATCTGCATCACCGACGCGCCCGTCGTGCCATGCGGGATGTACCCGTCGCCCTCGAACTGCAACAGGCCGGAGCTGTAGATCAGCTGCGTGTGCCACCCACGACGATGGATGTCATCAGAGAAGGATGGAGAACGAAACTGTTATTAGTACTGTGCATTTCACACTCGGATCTTGGTCTAGAGTTCTCTTGACTAGTATTCGGTTGTTCGGATGATTGATAAGCCGGCCGATTTTGATTGATTCAATAGTTTTCTGTGAGAGCGAATAATCTCTGTGCAGGGGCCGCCAGGGTGGGCAGTGCTCATGGGCTTGTCATTGGCGTAGACCCACATCCGCCGCACGCTGTCGACGAACTCATAGCGCTCGGTGAGCGGCATGTCCCTCGGTCAGGAGGTCCTCGCCATGAGCTGAGTGCAACAGGGCGAACGACCAAGACAACAGAAGCAGTACTTGCAGCATGAGCAATGTTGGCGAGGCACTGAACCTTAGCTTCTCTCTCGCACACAAACACACGCAAATTTCAGTGGCTCGATTTGCCGTTCTGGTTATGCTGAATTGTGCATATGTGCATATAGATGTCCATCTCTCCTGTTGACACGCAAGCTACGTCTGTTTTCGACTGCAAGTGTGGTTGCAAGGACAAAGTTGCCGGCCCGGCGAGTAGCTGTTAAACGGAGGCTCCGCCGGTCGTTGGAGTTTGGTATGTCGCTGGTTGCGGTGGATGATCCCTGAATCCACGCGACATGTTGTCACTGCTTGCAGTGGATCGAGTTGGTCTTGCCGTCCTTGCCACACTCCACACAGCCCCTGACGACGACGGCCAAATGTGACGGTAGGATCGGAGTCTGTGCTGTTAACAACTACAATTGGGCCCATACTAGTTTTAATAGGCCCATGCTAATTTTGGCCAATTATGGGCAATTTGGCATGAATGTGTTCCAGAGTCCGCTTTCAATACTTTGTTTGGTTGAATGGTTTCTGGAAGAGATCGCTACAACCTAGCCGGTTCAGAGGTATAGTGGTCCACTAGGTCTGGAGTAGGTGAACGTAGATGCAGATTGCTCGCCCGCTGCGGGAGTAGCGAGAAAGAAGACTGGGAATTTTCTGGCAGCATCGGTGCTAGTTTTGGATGGACTAACCGACCTAGAAGTACAAGTGGTTGAGATGATCGTTTGCTGGGAAGGCATAGCGTTAGCCTCGGATCTGGTCTTGCAGAAGTTCAAGGTGGGTTGCGACTATATTAACGCAGTGAAGGGTATCCGTGGGGAGGGGATAGGGCTGTATGACTCAATTGTTAAGGAGATCAAGGTGAGATAAACAAGTTTCCTCCATTGTAGAGTTCGTTTCCATCATTGTCATAAAATGGAGGATGGGTACACCAAGCATTCCATTGAATTGTAATAAACAACTAAACATAGAAAAAACAAACAAATCAAAAGAGCACACGACTATTGTAAAATTGTAACAAGCAAATTGGGAAGAATTTGGGCTAACTCGGGCCCAGAAGAGGAGGACCCGCCGCAGCAGACCGCGACTCACGGGCTAAGGGGCCGCATCCGCACGTAGGAAGAGCTGCGGGCGTGCCCGCGCCGCCGCCGCCGCTGGATACAGAGGATGCCACGTCACTAAGATAGATTAAGAAAACAGAGATAAAAGAATAGGAAGCGGATGATCTCCGGTTACTTAAGGGTTAAGTCTTGCAAAAACTATAAATGTAAACCCCCATGTATCCGTTGCAATCAAGGATTGGGTAGTCCCAAAAGCTCTCAGCTCTCGGTCCCCGGGCCCCAACCCTAGCCGCTCTGCCCCCGGCTCCTGCGCTGCAGCCGCCTCCTCCGCCCACGCGCGCGTCGCCCTAGGGCAGGCCACCACCGCCCTAGGCCGCCGCCTCCTCCATGCCGCCGCCACCGTTGTCCATCGCCTCATCTTCTCCGCAAATCCAATCTACGCCCTGCACGTGTCACCGGTTTGCCAGACCCCTTATAGCTGGTATGGGGAGACCAGTTACGATCCATGGCCGCCACCACCACCATGAACGTCGCCGTCACAAAGAAATCGCGATCTACACCATCAACATCAATGATGAGATCGCCATGCTGCTACGTCGTCTCGAGGCCACCGAGAAGGAGTACACGCGTAGGCGCGACACCATCCTCACCGACCCCGTGACTACACCAACAATGGCGCCGCCACCAGTGGCCACGTCGCCGGGCAACCTCGTCTTCAACACCAACGCCCCCGACATCGTCTCCACCAACAACTCCCAATCAGATCTGGAGGCCGCTATCAACAACCCTATTGCGGAGACACAATAGATTAGAATCATCACCGACATGGAGGTTGTCGCCAGTGACGCCCACCAACAGTTCGACGATGAGCTCACCGAAATGGATCGGCGTCGCACCGCCACAAAGGCCAAGTGGACACGCCCCGATGTCAACAACAACGTCATGATCAGTGTCATCAACACCGGGCATGTCTACACCAAGGTCCAGTCTAGATTGGGTTTGGGTACGTCAATGTCGACACCGTCGACGACGCTATCCTGGAGGAACAGTAAAAAGGTGCGCACGACATCAACCGGCGAAGCAAAGCGCTGTCCAGCCTGGACGACGATGACGATGACAATGACACAAGGAACAAACTGTGCCAACAACTACGTCATACCTCAACGACGACGCCATTCCCTTGCCAACAAGAAGGAGTTCGCGTGCATGCGCGACGCCATCCTCGTCGACACCATGGCCACACCAGTAGCGGCACCGCAGCCAGCGGCTCGACGTCTGCATTTCGACATCAGCGCCACCAACGACGTCAACCTAGATGCCGCCATTGACATCCCTGTTGTGATGGCACAATAGATCGAGATCGCCAACAACAAAGAGACGACAACAACAACAGTGCCGCAGCACGCGGCCAAAGTGCCGAGCACCCTCGCCCTCGTCACCGGCGCCTCCAACATCACATCAGCGCTGCGCTCCAACATCGACAACGCTGACAACACTGTTTGGGAGGAACAACACACGGACGACAATGACATCTTCAGCAAGCTAGACCTTGACGGCAGCGACAACACACGCTGCCGTGCACCGTCACTACCAACGTCCACCAGCTATTAGATGAAAATCCTATCCAACTAGGCCAACACCTCACAGCAAGAACAACTGAGCAGCAACGTCCCTACACCACTGGCAACATCAACATCTACCCTTCGGACATCAGGAATAGAAGCATGCCACTAGACGGACTTGCAAATGGCACCAAGCTCAGAGCAAGGGATGCACAGCTAGCTCAGGTTGGTGGACCAGCCACCTGGTTGTCAAAGCAGCTTGAGTACACGACATCTTGGGTGACATTGACATCGGCAACAACACCAGCTACAATGCCACCATTACAGTTATACTCCATCACCGACAACAGCAAGAGCAGTTGCAAACAGTTCTGTGAATGGACGGACAACCTCAAGGACATGGCTATCGGAATTGGAGTGGCAGACAACAACGAGCCTCCCAATTAGCTCATCACCTTCATTAATGGTGAGTTCTTCTCCTAGAGACATGCTTAATTTTCCTACAGCAAACTCGACCATGAAGAATCAACTCCCATGCTACAACCTCCCCAACATCAGTCCACATGAGCTACGACCACGCCAACAGCTACAACGGCAACACGCTCTACGGCCTGCAGTTCACAGTAACTGGCACGCCAGTAAGCATCATCAGCAGCATCATCGACTGGCCCCGACTTCGTCGCGAGGACATGCCGAGCGGAAAAGGGGGGAATGTTGTAACAAGCACAATGCGCGGCCCAGCAAATTGGGGAGAATTTAGGCCAACTCGGGCCTAAAAGAGGAGCAGCCACCGGATATGGTGGATGCCACGTCAATTAGATAGGTTAGGAAAATAGAGATAAATAAAATAGGAAGCGGAGGATCTCCGTTTACTTAGGGCTAAGTCTTGTAAAGACTATAAATGTAAACCCCATGTATTCGTTGCAATGAAGTAAGGATTGGGCTAGTCCCAAACCCTAACTCTCAGCTCTCGGCCCTCAGGCCCAAACCCTAGCCGCGCCGCCCCTGCTCCTGCGCCGCGGCCGCCGCCGCCACCCACGCGCTCGCCGCGCGCGCGCCACCCCAGGATGCCGCCTCCTCCACGCTGCCGCCACCGCTGTCCATCGCCTCATCTTCTCTGCAAATCCAATCTGCGCTCTCCACGTGTCACCGGTGTGCCGGCTCCCTTATAGAAATAAACACAATTAACGTAGGCTTTAGCAAACTCCCCATTTCATACTAGGTTTAAAATTGATGCTGGGTATAGAACATAGCAGCATCTTTTTTCAGAATCTATAAAGCTATACCGCAGTTATAACAAACAGCGTTTTATATGAAAACTATGAAAAATACAAATACTTGATTCACAGAAACAAGACAATCATAAAACTTATTGGATACAAATATGTTTCCAAAGGTTGAGTCCAAGAAACTCTACAAACACTACAGGAATCCGGCTGTTCGCCGACAGCCCGGGGTTTGCCGACAACCGCCCGGATCCGGGCTGTCGGCGAACCAACTGTTTTGCCGACCGAAACCCGCTCGGCAAATTCAACTCGCCGACAGCCCCGATCCACGGGCGTCGGCGAACACCGGCTCGTCGGCGAAGATTCTTTTTCCCGACAACCAGTGTCCGGGCAAACCTGTGTCAGTTTGCGTGTCGTTGCTCGACCAAACGGCGTCGTCGCCGTTTGCTTCGCCGACGACCACGCCGTTAGGGCTGTCGGCAAAGTTTGCCGACAGCCTCCCCCTAAGTCAGTCGGCGAAGACAGGTTTGCCGACAGCCATTGTCTCGCCGTCGGCAAAGTCCAGGTTTGCCGACAGCCACTGTTTACAACTCGATGCTGTCGGCAAACATATTTTTTTTTTCGAATTTTGACTTCAAATTTTTTTTGTTGCCTAGATACATTGTTTACAATCACATGTTTGAATTTGGGCCTTTTTGGAAACATTTAGCTATATTTCGTTAATTTTTTTTTCCTTCACTTGAATTTTCCGCATTTTTCAAATTTGAATCGCAGTACATGAAATAACAAAAATTTGGCCTTCGAAACATGATATTCATGGTGGGGAGTGTGTTTTAAGGCCATGTACCAATGCTCACCGAAAAGTTTCAAGTCCTTGTCCACGCAACACGACCATCCGGAGTGGTAAATGTGTTTTTTAATTATATAAAATCCAAACGAAGTTGACAAATCACGAAACTTGACGGGGTGTCGTGTTATCGTATGTGAAGGCTATGAAAAAAATTTGAAAAATTTTGGAGCAAGTTGCGGCGTCACATGCTCAAAACCCACACATCTCCACACATCTCACATGTGATCACATGTGGAGTTGTCTCGGCTTTTGAGCATGTGACGCCGCAACTTGCTCCAAATTTTTTCAAATTTTTTTATAGCCTCCACATGCGATAACACGACACCCCATCAATTTTCGTGATTTTTCGACTTCGTTTGGATTTTATATAATTAAAAAACACTTTTACCAATCCCAGCCTCTTATTATGTGGACAAGGACTTGGAACTTTTGGGTGAGAGTTGGTACACGGCCTTAAAACACACTCCCCACGATAAATATCATTTTTTGAAGGCCAAAGTTTCATTATTTCATGCACTGCAGCTCAAACTTGAATAATGCAGAAAATTGAAGTGAGTAAAAAAAATTAATAAAATATAGCTAAATAACTCAAAACATCCCCAAGTTTTTAATTTGAGATGTAATTGTGTTACTCGGATAAAAAAAACGGATTAAAAAACAAAAATTTGAAACTTTCTTTGCCGACCGCACTTGGATGCAATGGGCAAAAAACAGTCGCCGGCAAATTTTGTCTCGAGGGTCAAGTTTCGGTGAAAAGATTTTTTATAAAAAAAGAAAACTTGTTTGCCGACAATGCATGGCCGGCTGTCGGGCGAAAAGATTTTTTTTTTAAAAAAAAAAAAAAATTGTTTGCCGACAATGCCCGGGCCGGCCGTCGGCTAAAAGATTTTAAAAAAAAAGAAAAATGTTTGCCGACAACCGGCCGGGGCCGGCCGGGTTCGGCGAACCGGCCCACAATTAAAAAAATAAAAAGCCCATCCCATCTAAACCTAACCCATCCCCGGCCCGACCCCCATCCCATCCTCTAGCGCCCGCCGCCGCCACAGCCGCGACCCGCCGCCACCGCTCCGCCATCACCGCTCCGCCATCGCCGCCGCCACTTCTGCTCCCTCACCGCGACTCCCCGCGACTCCCCCGCCGCTCCCTCACCCCGCCGCCCCTCCTGCTCCCCGCCTCCGCCGAAGAGCAGAGCACTAGGGCCGCCGCCGGCGGCGAATCTCTCCACTCCACACCTGGCCGAAGCAAATCGGCGCCGGCCGCCGTTCCCTGCGCCCGCTTCGCGGTCCTCGGCCCTGTCCATTTCGGCGGGCTGTGGTGCCGCTGCCCGCTGCGCCCGTCGCCCGGCTGTGGTTCCGCTTGAGCCGTCGCCCCTTTGTTGGATTGAATCCCAAGTCGCTGAGGGTGTGCGCGTGCAGGTTGGTGTACCGGAGCAAGCAGCGCGGGTTCCTGGAGCTGGACCTGGTGCTGGGGGCCTGGGTGGAGCAGCACGTGCACGCCATGGACGAGGCCGGCATCCGTGCCCTCCTGCAAGTGCTCGACCTCGTAAGCTCTCCTGCCCAGTCCTCTTCCTCTGTCGTGTCCCAGCTTATCTGTGGTACGAATTGCTTCAGGGGTTGGAGAATTATAGTTAGTTTAGATAGGAACAACCAGGATTTGGGGAAGGTTAGCAAGAGGAGCAGGGTAAGGGGAAGGGGGCAGAGCAAGTTGAGCTTGCTGAGGACAGGTTGCTTAGTCCTGTAGCGAATTCCCCATCTCAATTTTGTTGGGAACTGCACAGAACATATGTCTCCTGCTTCATCGTCACACTAGTATAAAAGCTCCTGTATCAAGGTTACACGAGCGTAAAACCTATGGTAGTAATTTATGATTCATACTGGATCATGTTAATCTAGCTCTGTTAAAGTAAATATCAGTTTGTACCTACCAGTTAGTGTCTTGTTTAGGGCAATGTATCTCTGAATCAGGGCCTGCTTGGATGCCTCGCCGACTAGTCTCTGTGGTCAACGCAATGTATCTGCTTCGATTTTACTTGGTTGTCAAGGTTGTCCCTTGCAGGTTTATTATTGCAAGTTTATTATTGTCTACATAAGTCTACAACGTAATTGTGTGCATATAAAACTAAAAATAACTGCCTAAGCATACCATTATGATATAGCAAAGATCCTCTTTCTCGGCCATATTTCTCATGAAGCCTGGACATTTTATCTAGTAATTGCTTGATGTGAAAAAATTAGTGCAGCCAGAGTATCTATGGCACATGTATTCTGATAACAGTTGGCATATCTCTCTTGGCCCAAAAAAAGTCTTGAAGGCTACTACGTTGATGCTCATATCGTAATGGACAATGACAATCTATTTCTGATGTAGTAGTGATAGTAGGAGATAGATAATGAAAGATAGATGTAGTATAGGTACTTAACAAGTGCTGCTAGTGCTGCCACTTAGGTTTTCACATCCCAATACTCCATTTATACTTCTCTATTTGAGAACGCTGCTGTGCTGTAATAGAAACTAAGTAGTGCTAGCTTTTGACTGGACTAGAGAGGATTGCTGGAACTAGGTATTGTGTACCTATGACACATGGACTAAAGATAGTTTTTTTTTTTTTTGCTTTTCCAGGTGCTTCACCGCAAGAATCCTTTTGCTCCAATAAGTAAAAGACACTGTAAGTAATGTGTAAGTAACCTTCCTCTAGTTTATAAACAGTATGGAAAACCCTTCGCCGCCACCCCCAGGAGCGCGCTCCCCAGAGGTATACAGCTTGCCTGCCGCCGATGCATTGTATGCATCGGGAGGTAGTTGGGAATTTTGGGCCGCTGGTTCGTACTACTGTTGGGGTCTGTTTGTGATTTCAGATTTGGGTTCGTAGGTGCTTGGATCTGGGAGAAGTGGGAAGCTAAATTCGTTGATTGTTGCCAAGAATGATTGTTGCTATTAGATCATTAGATTAGCACAGCGTTCCTAACCATTTCCTCTAATGTACCTGCTGCTGTTACTGGATGGACAATTGACATATGTTGTTGGTGAGGGGATAACAGCTTATTTATGTTGCATTATTCAACTTTGGGCATGATTTTGCCTCTGAAAGATAAGATTGAGGTCTTATCTTTAGCTACCTGAATTGAGTCCATAACAAGCTCACTTGCTCATAATTGTCGTAGTATAGGGATACAGACCTGAAAGAGCACATTCTGAATTTTTTCAATTACTCAATCCTGCAGTAATTATAGAGTACTCTTTACCTGCAGAATAGACTGATGCTACTTCAGTTGCTTTGCTCATTTGCTTCTTCTTGGCATTACTTGCAGAGTTGTGGCTCCAAACGACTACAGCTTCCAGACTCGTTGCATTTATATGTTTTTAGGTTTGTCCTACTATCTGTGTCTACTATCTGTACCAAGTATAGCACAAAGTTCTGTGAACTAATATGGCTAGAAGCCTAGGACTGTCACTTTGAAATTTATTTGAAGTCTGTAGCAGACCTGAGCAGCATACGACTCTAATTAAGTAATATAGACTATTGTTATGTCAGTCTCTTGGAAAATTGGCTTGCCATCTCAGACCATTATTTTTTATACAAACATTTGACCTTACATAATCTGAACCAACTCATGCATGCCACTGAACTTTGCAATTGAAATTAGGAGAAGATTAAACTATTGGGGCTTTCGTATCTTTATCCGATTTAATAAATACATGTTGTCATAATCAATATAGAAGCCTATATATTTATTCTAATATATTTATTCTACCTTGTTTGCATAAATACTACATATTGTTTCTGCCACTATTCTTCCTGAGTCATCCAATTTGCTAGCTCTGCCTGAAGACATTAAGTATTTATGCATTAGTTTAATTTGCTATGGTATTATAATATTACTAATTCTTAAGATTTCAGATTTCCTCAAAGTGTATTATTATTCCAAACACTAGTACAGTAGAAGTTGGTGATCTTTTCTGCACTTTCCACAAAGTTTAGTTCAGTTTAGCTAAGTGACTTGTATTTCATGAGCCCATATACAACACAACTATCTTGATAGCCTTCTTCTTTGCCATGATCTGTTTCCAGTGCTCATTCTTTTCTGATGCTCAATTACCTGTTCTTTTTTTTATTATGAATGCAGGTCTTAAACATTTGGTTAGTCCATTCATTCCTTGTCTGATGCAGTAGTGGATCCTACTTTTTGTCTAGCCATCACCTTGTATAGACTGCTGCAAAACTGTATAGAAACTTTTTGTCTAGCTTCTGTGAATTTGACTTGAAATTGTATAGACTGCTGCAAACCGTATAGAAACTTAGCTAACCTCACGAGTTTGTATGATTATTAACCTTGATATTTTTTAATCTAAGATTCTGGTCGTGATGTGTATTGGTGTGGGGAAACATCTAATGAATGTTTATCATGATATGCTAAACATGAATGTATCGGCAATTCTTTTATATATGCTATAAATGTGGTTCGAATGCAATGAAACAGCAAAAAAAAAAAAAATCCCAGCTTTGCCGACAGCATTGGCCATAGCTGTCGGCAAAGCTGGACCTTTTTGCCGACAGGATTACTTTGCCAACAGCCTTGGCAGGCACTTTGCCGACAGCCTTCTTGGCCTGGCTGTCGGCAAAGAGAGGAGTTTGCCGACAGCCAGGTTGACCTGGCTGTCGGCAAATTGACCTTTTTGCCGACAGCCATGTTGACCTGGCTGTCGGCAAATCCTGATTTTGCCAACAGCCCTGGCTGTCGGCAAAACCCTGACTTTGCCGACAGCCCTGGCTGTCGGCGAAGCGAACGGCAGCCGAGTTGACGGCGCTGTTCCTTCGCCGACAGACCACGTGGCTGTCGGCGAAAGTACGCCGACAGCGCCCTGATTCCTGTCGGCAAAGTCCTGTTTGCCGACAGGATTTTTGCCGACAGCGGTTTGCCGACAGGAATAGGGAATTCCTGTCGGCAAACCCTTTGCCGACAGGAATCAGGGCTTCGCCGACAGCTTTAAGCTGTCGGCAAACCCGCGATTTCCTGTAGTGAAAGTTAAAGATATACAATATAGCGGCGCTGAAGTGCAATATAGTAGTCTTAGTAGTGACAAAAACAACAATACCTTAGTGTGGTCTTCTGAAGCATCACCAGCGACAATATGCGCAACTATAGCCCACTATTTAAAACCATGATTTTCATCGGGCAAGTTATGTGCTCAGTGCAGTAAGACTAGAAAATCCAGTAGTTTCCCCCTCAGTAGTGGTGTAGCTATACCTGTGATCCTCAACCTCATGGCTTTCCGGCATTTCATCCGAAAATCGCCAAAGCTCTTCAGCGACCAGTCCCATGGCCGGCCTCACATTGCCTGGAGCAGTGATGCAACGACTCACTAGCTTGGCAGCTGCATAAATCAGTCCCATGCTCGCTTCCTCGACTATGTCAACGTCTAGGAGATCACCAAGGGTGCCATTTGCCATGCTATTCTGAAATATTGTGGTCAGATTCTTCCATCCTCTGGCCTGTGGGTTCTTACCAGTCAAGAGCTCTATAAGGACGACCCCGAAGCTGTAGACGTCGGTCTTCTCGGTTAGCTGGAAGTTCTGCAGAAACTCAGGGTCAAGGTAGGCCAGGGTGCCCTTGGGAACCGCCTGCACATTGTCGTTGATAGTTGAGCACCCAAAGTCGGACACCTTGGCCTCCCATACTTCGCCGAGCAGAATGTTCTCCGGCTTGATGTCGCCGTGGAGCGTCGCGTGCGGAGGCGAGTGCAGGTGTGCAAGGGCCTCCGCGGTCTCTGCGGCGATCCTCAACCGGGTAGGCAGCGTCAGCCGGCGCCGAGGCCTGCCGTAGAGTAGATCGCTCAGGGTCCCGTTGGGCACGAACTCGTACACGAGCATGGGCGCCTCGAAATGAAGGCAGCACCCGAGGAGCCTGACGATGTTAGGATGGCTGACGCGGCAGAGCACGACCAGCTCCTGGACGAATTCCTTGGTCCTGGACTCCTGGTCTCATCAATATGCTTGCATCGCTTCACCGCGACAATGGCATTGCCGAGGATGGCCTTGTAGACGGTGCCATGTGCTCCTTCCCCGATGATGTTGGCCTTGTGGAAGCCACGTGTGGCCTTCATAAGGTCTCCTCTGCCGTATAAGGTGAAGCCGGTGTTGTTGCCATCTGTTTCGAGAATTCGAGACAGCATCTGGCCTCCGTTCTGCTCAAAGTACCCTTGTATTTTGTTGCTCTTCTTTTTGCAGAGAACTTGGGTTGAAAGATAAGCAATCACGGCAACTGAAACACTGGCCAAAATTCCTGGAGAGATGGTAATAAACAATAATTATGTATTTGCAGTCCAGATATATGTCTGTGGAAGAACAACACCAGTCTGTAATTTTGTCCTACTTTGTGTTTGGTTTTTTTCCCATATATATGTCGAAGGGAGAGATTAACAGAAGATGTTCCTCCTAAATCCTAACCAAAAGCTACTAGCACTTTCTATCTACCTACTAAACAGTACTCCACCGGTTCCAATTTATATGTCGCTTTGACTTTTTTTGATACACTGAATTTGCTGTATATCTAGTCATATGTATGCTTAGATGCATATCAAATTCGATATAATAAAAAAGTTAAAATGAACTTATAATTTTGCAACAGAGAAGTTATATATGTTAATAAATCTTGTCAGAAAATATATGTATATCAATCAGATAAATGGAACGGCCCTTCCACCGGTGACCACCGTTGGCCACCAGACGACATGGTGAATATTACCCATGATAATGAGCTAGTGACTATCAAGGAGAGATGATCGAGTTTTGGTTGAGTTGGTTCTAGTATGATTTGGACAAACCAAGGTGTTGTTGGTGTGTGTTGTGTGCAACATATCTCTAGCCGTCTACAGTGGCAGAGGCAGGGGGCCAGCAGGGGCCATGGTCCCTCCCAAGGCCAGTAGTGGATTTTTACATTTTGTGTATTGTGCTGCCTGATCGATGCATCACTAGGCTTTGCCTAGTCCAGCCAAGCAGGTGGTGGCTGCACGCCGTGGTGGCAAGCCAATGGCCAGACGTAGGCAGAAGCAAAGCAGGCCGCAATATTCAGCCATATTTTGTTAGTAGAGACTAAATTTTCATGATTGTCCTACATCGGTTCTCTGATTCCACGTAAGCTAGTAAAGAGTATGCATGTTTCAAAAAAAAAGGTACAGAATATGCAATAGCTTAAGCTTTCTTAGTAAATTCTATTTGTTTTTTTTTTGTAAAATGAATCTCTTGAACGGCTAGTATTAAGTGTGTTTAAATAATGTAAATACAATGTGTACCTATTACCAATATTATTTTTTATCTTCAATTTAGACATTTAACATTTTTTTAAGATGAATAGACTAAAGACCATTTATTATAGTTTTTAAGTCAATATCAAACTCAGTAATTTTTAAGCCAACATCAAGATTTAGCTTTGTTTGGTTTTTTTTTTGTTGACACCCAGTGACCTAGTCCTCCCTATATCTAAATCCTGGCTCAGCCACTGGCGATCTAGCCACCTTAGACGTTTTATCCAAGAGAGGCAGCAAGATAAAGGGAAAAGGTGAGGGGTGGGGTGGGAATTCACATTGCCACCTTAGCCCTTTTTTTTCTCAAAGAGCATTATGCATATTTGTATTAAAATGATAGAAGTTTCTAAAAAATACAAGAGAGGCCATTCCACCACCTTAGCCCTTTTATTTCGTCAAAAAAACCTTAGCCCTTTTATCATGAGAGGCAGTGTTGACGAAGAAATCCGCCAACGCACCGATAGTGGGCCTTGGACGCCCTAGAGGTGCCTTGAAGCGACCTGCAACTGCAACGACAACGTAGCGTTACCGGCAAACCGATCTAGAGATCGATTAGCCGATGTAGAGCCCGTCGTCGGAGGGGTAAACCCTAGAACAACCTCCGGGAAGACCCGTCGGGAGGATGCACGTAGGGGATCTCCGAGGAACCAGCGGATGGCGCCTAGGATCGCCGATGAACTCGCGGAGAGAAGCACCGAACAGCAACTAGAAAATTAGGGCAAGATGTAGACGAAGAAGAAGAAGGTAAATTGATCGTCTCGATCGATTTATGTTGGATTTGTGTCGATTGATTGGATGGGTTCAATCGGCCATAATCCCCTCAATTATATGGGGGGGGTGGTCTTATCCCAGTAGGAAACTCTCCCAAAACTCGTCCATCAAGTTTCCCACGAGTAGAACTTTCCAAAAGTCCGATTCGTAGACGAATCGGACTTCCCAACACAGCGCCGGACGCGTCCGGCGCCATAGGGGCGCGTCCGGCGCAGCGTCCGGCGCCGTTGATCGGGCTGGCTACCCGCGCGCGCGCAAGCCGAAGCGTCCCGCGCTGCGCCCGGCGTCCGGCACTTTCGCGCGTCCGGCGCTCGGGCGGGGCTGCGGCCGCACTGGATCTGCGTCCGCGCCGTGACCCAAGTCCCGTCAGTAGCCATCGTCGGCGCCCGGGGCATCCGTAGTGCGCTCTGGGCTGCGTCCGGCGCAACCCGGCGCGTCCGACGCCCTGGTGAGCGGCGTCCGGCGCTGTTCATTTCCGCCGAAGAGCTCCGTCCCGCCGTCCGTTGATCCGTTGACACGTGTTGATTCTTCCTTTGCCAATTTTGATCGTCAACACATGCCCCCCTGTTTTCAAGTGAATTAGTCGATGAACTTGAAAATACTCTTTCACCTGTTAACCAACCAGCAACGATGCCCATCACATCGGCTAACCGGCGACTAAGGGCGATGTATTACATCGGCCATTTTTGTTCTAAGGGCGATACATGTATCGGCCATTATTTGGAAGAGCACTAGGCTTCTTGCCAAACACTTAGAAAGTATTTTTTAAGATACCTCCCGTTGATTGCCTTGTCGAGACGCTCCTTCTTCAATGTCTCTAGCACATAAGAATTTCCGCGTATTACCTTGATCACTCTCAAAGGACCCTCCCAATTAGGAGACCACTTGCTAAATTGATTGCTCTTCGATCCAATAGGGAGTATGGTTTTCCACACTAAATCTCCTACTTGGAAAGATTTGCTTCTCACTTTCTTGTTGTAGGCCTTCGCGACACGCATCTTGTCTTTTTCAATCTCCTTTAGAGCTTCTATTCTCTTGTCGGTCACATCATCTATGTTGTCCATCATGAGATCATGGTACACTTCACCGGATAAATCATTTTGTTTGGCAAATCTAAGTGCACCCAAGTTCACTTCAACGGGCAACATAGCTTCTTGACCATAGACTAATTCAAACGGAGTTGCCTTTATTGCACCATGCTTTGATGTGCGATACGCCCACAAAGCCTCCGACAAAACTTCATGCCACCTCCTTGGAGTCTCTTCAATCTTTTTCTTGATGAGCTTGATCAAGGTTTTGTTACTAGCTTCAGCTTGGCCATTAGCTTGAGCATAGTATGGAGACGAATTGATCATCTTGATTTTATATGATTCGGCAAAAGCTTTTACCTCTTTAGCCATAAAAGATGTCCCTTGATCCGTATGTAATACTTGAGGGATGCCGAATCTATGAATAATATGCTCTGTGATAAACTATATTACCTCCACATGAGTTATATTCTTCAATGGGATTGCCTCACACCACTTTGTGAAATAATCTGTAGCAACCAAGACAAACTTGTGTCCCTTTGAAGACGGGGGATGTATTTGGCCAATGAAATCTAGCTCCCAACCTCTGAATGGCCACGGTGATGTAATAGAATGGAGCTCCGAAGCGGGTGCCATTTGAATGTTTCCGAACCGTTGGCACTCTTCACATCCTTTGTAGTAACGCATGCAATCGACAATCATAGTGGGCCAATAAAAACCAGCCCTTCTCAACAACCACTTCATCTTGCGAGTCGATTGATGCGTACCACAAACTCCTTCATGGACTTCTCCCATAGCCACCTTCGCATCTTCAGGCCCCAAGCACTTTAGCAATAGACCATCGGCTGTCCTCCTATACAATTCATCATGCTGCCATGTGTATTGGAAAGCAAGCCGCCGTATGGTTCGATCAACTTTAGTACTAGGATCCCGCAAATATTTAATCAAGGGAGTCCTCCAATCCTCTAAATCGGTACTAGGATTACTAGACCGATTTGAGACATCATCGAGCATACGCCTCGAAAAATTGGTTAATCCGATCATATGGGACGGTCGAACCAATTCACTTGTTCCCACAAAATTAAATTTATATCCTCATACATCGGCTTTATTTGTATATGAAAGTTTCGCTTACTAACATCAAAGCCAGATGCTTGTTGAGCCATCTTATTAGCCTGGTGATTCTCATCTCTAGGAATATGCCGAATTTTAAATTCAGCAAGCTTGGAAATATAAACTAGACAAGTATTAAGGCAAGCACGTAATGAATCATCTAAGCATTGAACTTCTCCACTTACTTGCTGCACTACTAGCAATGAATCACCATAAGCCTCAACATGATGCACATCCATGGAAGTTAATATAATCAATCCGAATAACAAAGCTTGATATTCGGCTTGGTTATTAGTACAAAAGAATTCTAATCGGCTAGACATCTCGGTTACAAGACCATTGGGAGAGATTAAAATAATACCAATACCTCGACCGTTTCTGCAAACCGATCCATCAAAATACAATTTCCATGGAGCAATTATGATGTAATTGACGTCATCGCCAAGATTTATGCTATGCTCAACAATAAAATCAGCAAGTACTTGGCCTTTGATCGCTCGCAATGGCTCAAAAACCAAATCATATTCAATTAAAGAGTACGCCCACTTGTCTAACCTCCCACTGAGGATTGGCCGATGCAACATGTGCTTAATAACATCGACCTGGCATGCTACAACACATGTACTTGATAGCAAATAATGTCTCATCTTATGGCATGCAAAGTACAAGATAAGCATAATTTTTCAATGTGGGTGTACCTTATCTCGGGATCAAGAAGATGACGACCAATATAAGCAATGACATACTCCTTCTCTTCATCTTCTTGAGTCATCACAGCACCAATCACCTTCTCTTCGGCAGCAATATATAGCTTGAATGGTACTCCTCTTCTTGGTGCACGAAGAACCGGCGGTGATGATAGATATTCCTTTATCTTGTCAAATGCTTCTTGTTGCTTTGCCCCCCAAGCAAATTCAGATTCATCCTTCAATTTGAGTATGGGAGTGAAAGGAATAATCTTCCCGGACAGATTAGCAATAAATCTTCTCAAATAGTTGACCTTTCCCAAGAATTTCTGCACATCTTTCTTGCATGTGGGCGGCTCAACCTTCTTGATCTTCTCGATTCTCTTGGGATCAACCTCTATGCCTTTGTCAAGAATAATGAAGCCTAGAAACTTTCCAAACCGATACTCCAAAGGCACACTTGAGTGGATTCATCTTCAAACCATAATGGCGCATCCTCTCAAAAAGCAAGACGCAAATCGGCTAAATGAGATTTATGGGCAGCCGATTTAATCACAATATCATCAATGTAAACCTCCATAATCACCCCAATTAGATCATGAAAAATCAGATTCATTGCTCTTTGGTAAGTTGCACCTGCATTCTTCAACCCAAAGGTCATAACGATCCACTCAAACAAGCCAACAAAACCGGGATAAATGAAAGCCGTCTTTGATGTGTCTTCTTCCGCCATAAAAATCTGATTATATCCCGCGTTACCATCAAGAAAGCTAATCATCTTATGCCCGAAGCATCATTGATCAACATATCGGCTATAGGCATAGGGTACTCATCTTTGGGAGTGGCTCTATTTAAATCCCGAAATCAATGCACACTCTAATCTTACCGCTTGTCCTTCTTCTCAACCGGCACAATGTTAGAGACCCACTCCGCATATTGGCATGGACGTATGAACTCCGCTTTGCAACAACCTTTCGATCTCCTCCTTTATTCGGTCATGGATGGCCGAATTGAAGCGCCTTGGATGTTGCTTGACAGGCTTGAAGTTCTTCTTGAGAATAAGCCGATGCTCAACAAGATCTCGGCTTAATCCCGGCATCTCGGTGTAGTTCCATGCAAAACAATCAACATATTCCTTGAGAAGCGTGATTAATTCAGTTTTGAAATCGGCTTCCAAGTTTTGATTAATAAACGTCGGCCGTGGTGTAGTACCATCCCCAATGTCAACTTGCTCCAAAGGGTCGGCCGATGTAAAACCTTGGCCCAACTTATTGAGCTCATCAAAGTCATCAATTGCTTCACAAGTATCGGTCTTTTCAGCCCGATATTGCTCTAAACGATGCTTTAACCATTCACGATTATCCATTAAATGATTGTGTTGAGCCGATTGTCAATCGGCTTGAGAGATATGGGAACAAAACAACCCCTAGAATAATCAACATAATCATAGGTAGAGAGATCTCTACCTGAAAGACATCCCAAGGCGCCATGCCCCCCAGTCTCGGACGAATCGGCAATTGCAACTTCAGCCGATGAGTCCGCATGGATAATCTCAACAGCATCGCTGACCCACTGAATGAGAAATTGGTGTAGACTGGAAGGGACACACTCATTAGCATGTATCCAATCACGCCCAAGTATCACATTGTAGCTCCCCTTGATGTCGGCGACAAAGAAAGCGGTAGCCAAGGTCTTGCTCCCGATGGTCAATTCAACGTTAGCAATTCCCTTGGCCGGAATTGGAGCTTCTCCACCTACTCCGGTGATGGTCATGTTGGTCCGGATTAGCTCCTCTTCCTTAATCCCAAGCTTGCGGAACAGCGTGTATGGCATGACATTAACGATCGCACCGCTGTCCACTAGCATGCTGTGCACCGGAGTCCCGTTGATGTGACCCCTCAAATTGAGAGGCCGAAGATGATCCACCTTGACTCCTGGCTTCTTGAATACGGCGTCTTCCACCGCAAATACTAGCTCCGCCGCCAGTGGCTCCTCCTCATCATGACGAATCACGTAGTAATCCGAAGATAGATACACTACATTGATCCGCTCCGGCGATGGCTCATAATCCACCATCTCATCGTTTTGCTCCGCCGGAGCTTCCATACCTAGCACATTGGCAACCACAGCAGCAAACTCTTTGGGATTCTCCCCAACATTTTCAGAAATTGCTATAATCGGTTCCGTCTCCTTGGGAGGAGTTGCAACCGATTCAACAACCTCCGGAGCACTTGTTTCAGCACCTACCGGCTTAGCTGATTCTTCAATCGGCTTGGTCGGTTCATGCTCCATCGCCTCTTGAGCCACCTTCAACGGCTTAGCCGATTCTTCAATCGGCTTGGCCGGCGCCGCTCTCGCAACAACGCCGTTGTCCGTCTTTGGTGCACTCCCTTGAGGATCTCAAGAGCTTGCTTCTTCAACTTCTTGGCCCGGGCGCGCTGCAACTTCCGCTTCTGGGTCTTGTCCAAGTTGGGTGGACACCACTTGGGTTGTGTATACTTTGGATCCCTTGGCGGCTTCTCTTTTCCAGCAACCTCCTTCATTGTTTCATCTTGCACGCTTGCTGGAATTTTGGTATTAACCACAATCGGTTCGTTGTCGGCAACTACCGAAGCCGACATTGACTCGATGGCGATTTGTGGTGCAGGAACTTGCTTTGGAGCAACCTCCTTGGGCGCCTCCACCTTGTTCGGAGCTTCAACCTTCTTGGGCACATACGTTAATCGCATTGACGCCTTTCCTCTCCCCTGCAAAGATTGAGCATTGGGTGGAAGCTCGTCTCTCCTCCCGTTATAGCCCGATTGATGAGCCAATCGGCTAAAGACGGATGGATTTACTTTATATCCAGCAGCACCTTCAAACCCTTGGCGTGATGATGTAGCATTTGGGTACGGCACCCACACACCTTGGGCGCCCCACTGCGGCAAAGGCAAGACGGGTGGAGCTGGAGTCACCGGTGGTCCCCAACGAGATGACCGCGAACGAACAACCTGCGAATAAGAACCAACTGAAAGAGTCATAGCCTTTTGCCTCTTGTCTTCATCTTCACGCTTAGGAGGCGTAGACTCTCTTTTTTTATCGGCCAATTTCACAGAATCGGCCTTTTGTTGCTTGTACTTTGCCATAAGCCGATCAAAAGTACAAAGTGGCTTCACCACAAATTTCTTCGGCTTCGGCTTCGGCTCCTTCTCCTTCCAAATTCCCACCTCTGGCTTGTGTGGAATGAATGTGCGGGTCACATGAACGCCAGAAGTAATGGACTTCTCGAGATTGTGAGTCGGTTTGACCGATTACATCAATCGGTTTGGCCGACTTGGAAGTACCAGGAGCACCATCAGCGGGGGCAGCCTTGGGCGCCTTCACCTTGCTTGCTTGGTCGGCTTGACCGATCGTAGAGATGGGTCGTGCCGACCGTTGTCGTGTTGCTTGAGTTTCATACCATCTTTGCCTTCTCAATGCCTCTGCTGATCCAGCGGTGATGGTGAGCTTGTTCTTGCCGTCTTGATTCTTCTCCATCACCACTTGCCGCCCCGAATTTTTTTGGACATTCGGTGTAGGACGTGGTTCGCCGATGATGACGTTCTTGCCTTTAGCTCCATCGGCTTGTTCAGGACGAATCAAAACAGCTGGAGCCCCCGCCTCAATAGTGTTGGTGTTGTTGTTTGGGAAGGGGTTCCTCTTGATCTCCATATCTGCAAGACTTAATCGTCCCTCATTAAGGGCCGATTGTATCTGTCGATGGAAATAGTTGCAATCATTAGTGGCATGAGAATAAGAATTATGATATTTGCAATAAGCTCTCTTCTTAATCTCATCTCGCAGAAGGCATGGTATAATTAATTCTAATGTGTCCGATTTTCAGCAACTCATCGAAAATACGGTCACATTTAGAAACATCAAAAGTAAACTTTACTTCCTCACCCCGATTCTTTTGAATCGGTTTGAGAGAAGGACAAGTCACAAGTTTGTTCTCTGCTGGCCACCTAATTTCAGCGGCGTTGCATTCACCCGTTTCATCCTCCGAACTATCTGAAACAATATGACAAGTATGTGTGTTCGAACGATGAGACTTATATGCCTCGCGAGACTCTTTAAGGCGCGATTCCCAAGAACGGCCTTCTCGACGAGGTGGTTGAAATTATTAAATTGTACATTCTCAAGTTTCTCACAAATCCTAGAATGCAAGCCATTAAAGCATATATCAACCAGATCTCTTTCGGAGATCATCAAATGAAAGCATCGGTTCTTAATATCTCTAGCTCTTTTAATGAAGTCAAGTACAAGCTCATCTCGTCCTTGACGAACCGATGTAAGATGTGACAATCTAGTTTCTTGGACTCCAGTATAAAAGTGACTATGAAATTTCTCTTCTAATTGAGCCCAAGAACCAATGGTGCATGCAGGTAATGAAGAAAACCAAGCAAAAGCTGTGCCAGTAAGAGATAAAGGAAAATAGCGTACTTTCATGTAATCAAAGGCACACGCTTCTCCTAGTTGAGCTAAATACATGCTAACATGCTCCATAGATGTTTTGTCATCACTACCACTAAATTTCTGAAAATCCGGCACTTTCCATCCTGGAGGTGGTCTCATGAAATCAAAGTGCAAGGGATATGGTTTATTGTAGGTAGTTTTGCTAGGCCTAAGGGGTACACCTAGGGTTTCCTCAAGAGACTTAGACAAATCTTCCTTAAACCGATTAAATGTGTCGGTATAATCGGTAGAAGGAGCAGTTTTAGACCTACTTTGTTGGGGAATTTCACTAGGTGACTTGGCGGGTTTGGGAGGATTGATTCTCCCGCCGAAGACTTACTCTTCTGCTTCTTTTCGGTTCGTGGAGAACGATCCGAATCATCAACAAAAGTAACTATGGCTTTGGGTTTAGCAGAATCGGTCTTGCTTGTCTTATGTGTTTTGAAGCCCGATTTGCTTCTATTTGCCTTTGCATAAAGAGCTTGATTCTCATAAAAGTTAGGAGGCATGCCATATTCATACTCTACTTCCTCATCATCCGATTCATCTGAATCGGATTGTTGCCCACCTTCTAACTTATCGAATCTAGCCATGATCATATTTACCGCGGTAGCTAAATTACTCTCTGAAACCTTTTTATGAGTTTCTAGCATAGCGGCATAATCAGCATGCGTAGGATTAGGATCATCAAATTTAGGCTTGTCATTATTTACCTTTTTCCCTGAAGATGATGAAGATGTGAACAGCCCGGCGTAGTCCGGCTCCTTGTGTTGCTTGACCTTGTCCTTGCGCCCCTTGTGGCAGCTCTCGAAGAAAGCTTTGCACATGGCGTCGAGTTGTCCTTGGAGCTTGCTACGGAGATCGTCGGGAAGCTCGTCCATGTTCTGTGGCCAGATGATGTTCTTGGGGTTGATGTTGGTACGATCATCCTCACTTGAATCACCATCGCGGCTGCTCCCCATGTTGGTAGATGGATACTGGAGACGACATCTAGCCTTCCCCAGCGGAGTCGCCAAAAAAGTGTGTTGACGAAGAAATCCGCCAACGCACCGATAGTGGGCCTTGGACGCCCTAGAGGTGCCTTGAAGCGACCTGCAACTGCAACGACAACGTAGCGTTACCGGCAAACCGATCTAGAGATCGATTAGCCGATGTAGAGCCCGTCGTCGAAGGGGTAAACCCTAGAACAACCTCCGGAAGACCCGTCGGGAGGATGCACGTAGGGGATCTCCGAGGAACCGGATGGCGCCTAGGATCGCCGATGAACTCGCGGAGAGAAGCACCGAACGGCAACTAGAAAATTAGGGCAAGATGTAGACGAAGAAGAAGAAGGTAAATTGATCGTCTCGATCGATTTATGTTGGATTTGTGTCGATTGATTGGATGGGTTCAATCGGCCATAATCCCCTCAATTATATAGGGGTGGTCTTATCCCGCAGGGAAACTCTCCCAAAACTCGTCCATCAAGTTTCCCACGAGTAGAACTTTC
>JAENPR010002972.1:0-29263 GCA_018135685.1 Themeda triandra | reverse complement strand
GTGCTACAAGAAGGGTTAGCATTTGTCATGATGATAGGTTGATAAAATGACTCATCAATGATGTCACAAGTAAGGCCTATGTCACATGATGCAATCACCACTTTCTTGCTTGCTGCTCAAGTAGAAGTGAGCGAGCTTCTTTAAGCTTAGAATGAGCATCACCAAGCTTCTCATGGTCTTCCACTAGACACTCATGAGTGGTCATAAGCTCACCTAGGGCTTTCTCAAGTATTGCTACTTTCATTGAAAGCTTCTTGCACTCCTTTTCCTTGGCAATAGCTATATCTCTAGACATTCCAATGTAGTAGATTAGATCTAGATAAGAGTTAGGAGAGTGGAGCTACGCTCCGGTTCCGAGAAGTCTTCGTAGATTTGGTATGTCTTTGTATCTACTCTTTGTAAGACTTATGCTTTAATATATTTATCTTCTCTATTTACTTTCATGCCTATCTTGTGATTGTTAGTATAGTAGTTATGCTTTAGTATGGGATCTTCGCCGCATCGAGTGCTCTAGTTATCCTAGGTAATTAGAGTAGTAATTGATAGTGTAGACATGGCGTCTAGACTAGAGGTTACCTCCGAGATTGCACCCAATCCCGCGGATTGTTGTGGTAGCCCTGTGGATCGTGATACCCCGATGGCCGCCGTATTCCCACCTCGTCGGTTGGTGTTTGTAGGACCGTAGTCGGAGCTTCCTAGCCCCCTTCTCATCCATTTCGTGGGCTAGTGTCTGATGTCCCGAAGTGCTATTGTATGATTGCTATATCTAACCATCCCCGTTATCATAGAACCAGGAGTAATAGAGAAGTATATAGGAACCTTAATCTCTCCCGTTGTCCTCTCAATCTAGCTAGCTACTCATTTATCATAGAATTCTCATGTGTGCTTTATTATTACCTTACATATATATATCATTTACCCCTGCTTTAGTCTAGTTGGTTTACTAAGTTAGTAGATACATGATGGTGAGTTATCGCATTCTTTAACCCTTGCTTCCCGTGGTAAAATATAAATAACGATACCGGATACTCCCGGTAAAATGCTACAATGGTAAGTTCTCAGGCGCTTGCGGAATCCTTCATATTTTAGTTGCACTTAATTTATACCAACAAGCATTTTTGGCGCCATTGCCTAGGAAGCAATCGGTGTTAAGTTTTTGATAATGATCTTGATGTCTCTAATTTAGTGTATCACTAGCTTTAGTAGGATTACCCCTTGTTCCCGTTGAGTGTGGAATAGACAGACAAAAGATGTCGTTTTCGACCTTCCGACAAGCTTCCACAAGACATTGAAGAGCCCCAGGGTCCCTCAACATTCAACTCGAGCCCCGCCATCTCACAGTTTGTGTATACATATATATTATTCTAACCATGTGCGGATTGGAGAAAATGTCGTACGTCACAATAAGTGATGAACATAGATGCCGCAACACTACTCACAAATTTCATCCCGTGAGTCATGGTAAGTATGATCAAGAACGGTGAGATAGTCTTGCTCATGGACTTTAAAATTATGAGTAGTTATCTTTTAAATTCTTGCACCTCACTACATGTTTACTTTTAAGAATTCATGCATCCACTCCACTCTTTTATGTTTGCTCATCCATTGCATGTTTAGTTTCTTGCATTCATTCATACGTTTTGGATCTAAAAAGAAAAAAAAATTCCACCATGATCATGCTCTTTCATCTCGTCGCATCCCTTTTATTATAAAAAGATAAAAATATTTCTTGTGATCCCGTTAGAAGACATTTGAGTTAAGGCGGTTCTAGACAACCAAGGCTTAGAGGTTTTTATCACTAATGCTTAATCGGTTCCACAAGCTTTGTTGTCTATTTGAGCTTCATAGAACATAAAGGATCAAGAAGAGCTAACAGATGTAAGGATGTCCAAACTCCTTCGAAGTGCTTTGCCCTCAACAGCTTGAACGCCGTTCCTCAAAGAAACTATCCACGAAACTCCGTGAAGACTAGAACTCCTTCACCGTCTCTGTCAGCAATATCGCAGACTATGTCAACATCTAGCTTGGGGAGAGCATCCCCGTGTACCAAGCTAAGTGTTTCCAACTTATCTATTTTATGCCTTGTTAGAGTGTGCTTTGTTAAAACAACTAAAAAGATGCATAACCATAGAAACCCGTAAAGATTTCCTTATTTATCTTATGGAGAGCTCTCTTGCAATGCGTCTTTTAAGTTATCCCGTAGAATAAACTCTACATGGAGATGATGAATAGTTGCTCGCCGTAATTCCTTTCAAGTACCTAGTTTTCAACCTTGCACCCTCCCGAGTTTTGGACACAATCTGTTTAGATTTGAGATTTGCTCAACCCGAAACTTGTGGGTAGCAAACACTTGATCTAAGTCTAGGTGGTTGATGGGTATGATATGGGAAAGTTTTGAACCGTCCATCTTGTTCCTAGAGATACTAGAGTTAAGAGAATTTATCTTTGAAAACATTAAATTTCTGCATGATGAGTTCCTTTATGATGAGAGTTCAAATTCCTACCACTGACCATATATCCATGCTTACTAGATTAGGAAAACCCATATATTTATATAGATCATATTATAGGCTTGAGTATAGTCTTTGTAGGCATTGAGTGTGGTTATCTTTGTGGACCCATAAGGAATTAGTCATGCGGTTAAAAGTCATTACTATGTGCTCTCCATCCATTGATCTATGCTACTTCGTCCTCGAAGCATGCACCCATTTTATAAATACTACATTCATTCTATGCTACTTCGTCCCTGAAGTACCACCCACATATAGATCCACATCCATCACATATTGTGCTCGGAGGTATGCACCTATGCTTACTCCTACCCCCGAGTACGCATTCCCCCATATATTGTGAAGCCGTTGTCTCTACTCGGAGATACGCACTTATGCTGCTCCTACCCTAAGAGTATGCATCCATCCATCCATCCATCCATCCATCCATCAACATATACATATGCCACTCATTTCATTCCATCCAAAAGTTCTACTTCTATCCCGGGAGTGAACGTCTAGAAATAATCATCGTCATCCCATTTGCCTACATAAAAGCTCCAAATCATTATCATTTCAAGTTATACACTCCCGTTGCTAAAGTTTCATTTTCGGAGGATTGGTTGCTCTAAAAAAAAAGAGAGAAAAAAGAAAAGAAAAAAAAGAAAGAAAAGAAAGAAAAGAAAAGAGTAGCCAAGTCCTTCCTTTCAAGAAGTTTCAAGGTTTCCGAATAAAGGGAGTCATGTTATCCCCAAAGGAGCAAGTGTAGAAGTAGATGTTCTCCAAGTGATCACCCTCATAATCATTTCCTTATCATTATCATCTTATCATCCATCCCATCTTCTCATTCACATGCACATATGACTTTATTATTATTTTAGTTTCTATTGGATCCATGTCTTAACTGTGCAATATATGCAAGTGAGTTTGAGTGTCTCCCCACCTATAGCTCCATATAAGCCTATTAGAAGTAGGGTGAGAGAGAGAAGGCAACCTCACTATGCCTTAATTCCACAAATACCACATATTCTCCGAGAGAAGAGAGAAGGCATGGAGAGGATCCAAAATACCACAAATGAGAGATCTCGAAAGGTTCATACAAGGAACTCGAGTTTTATTTGAAAATCTTGCAAAAACTCCGGAATAATAGTTGATCAAAGAGCGAGAAACTTAGGGCTTGACTTGACCGTTACGTCTTTCAACTACTCAAGACCCAAGTGACGGTTACAAGCCCCATGGTGAAAGGTAATATGAGTAAGTTTTGAGTCGAATAGTTCACTCTAATCCGGAGGAGAGTTCTTGTTTGAACGCATGTGTACTTTTGAGGCGTGAAAGTATTGTAGCAACTCCCGATCCATCACTCAGTTTATCTTTGCTCGTAGACGAGCAAAAGGTAAGCTTGGGGAGTTGTTGACGGTCGTTAAGTGCCAATTTTTACCGTCAACTAAACATGAGAAAGGACTAAAATATGTTCACCAACTAGATATAGGGGTTATAATCTGACAGAATTCCACGAGTTTTGGTGAATGTCTCTGCTTCACGCAGGGTGTCACCGAAAATACCCAAGGAAGGCCCACATGTCAGGTTTACATAGAGATAATCGGGAACCGGTGAAAAATTCATGTAATCTGGAAGGTTCGAGAAGGCTCGGGACCAAACGGGAGCCCGACGGGCTCGGTGGAGAGTCGGCCGACTCCTACCTTGGGCGGCCGATCGCCACTTCGGCCTAATCGGACGGCCTCGCGGATCCTGTTCCACCGCCTTTGAGGATGAATAATAATCATCCGTTTAGGCCGGTTTGATCCGAGGGTGCGGTGCATCCTAGGGGGCTATATAAATAGGGCCCCCGGCCCCCGGAGGAGGCATCCCTTAAACCCTAATTCATTATCTCCCGGGATCGAGTTGTAGAGGCGTCCCTTGAATGGATGACTTCTCTTCTCTAGAGAATTAGAGCTAGACATTCCAATGTAGTAGATTAGATCTAGATAAGAGTTAGGGAGAGCGGAGCTACGCTCCTAGGCTCGAGAAGTCTTCGGAGATTTGGTATGTCTTTGTATCTACTTTTGTAAGACTTATGCTTTAATATATTTATCTTCTCTATTTACTTTCATGCCTATCTTGTGATTGTTAGTATAGTAGTTATGCTTTAGTATGGGATCTTCGCTCGCATCGAGTGCTCTAGTTATCCTAGGTAATTAGAGTAGTAATTGATAGTGTAGACATGGCGTCTAGACTAGAGGTTACCCGAGATTGCACCCAATCCCCGCGGATTGTTGTGGTAGCCCCGGATCGTGATGTACCCCGATGGCCGTCGTATTCCACCTCGTTCGGGTTGGTGTTTGTAGGACCGTAGTCGGAGCTTCCTAGCCCCCTTCTCATCCATTTCTCGTGGCTAGTGTTCGATGTCCGAAGTGCTATTGTATGATTGCTATATCTAACCATCCCCGTTATCATAGAACCGTAGTAATAGAGAAGTATATAGGAACCTTTAATCTCTCCCGTTGTCCTCTCAATCTAGCTAGCTACTCATTTATCATAGAATTCTCATGTGTGCTTTATTATTACCTTACATATATATATCATTTACCCCCGCTTTAGTCTAGTTGGTTTACTAAGTTAGTAGATACATGATGGTGAGTTATCGATTCTTTTAACCTTGCTTCCCTGTGGTAAAATATAAATAACGATACTGGATACTCCCGGTAAAATGCTACAATGGTAAGTTCTCAGGCGCTTGCGGAATCCTTCATATTTTAGTTGCACTTAATTTATACCAACACTATCATCATATTGTACCTTTGTTTCCTTGGCCATGAAGCATGATGGTGATGTGGAGAATAATGAAGACTTCTTGTTGATAGCGATGGAAGCCATAGCCTTGTTGCTTGAATCTTCATCTTCATCATCATTGTCACTCTCCCAAGTGACCACAAATGCACCATTCTTGCCCTTCTTGAGTGTCATCTTGGCCTCATGCTTCTTCTTCTCAAACTTGCCCTTGTTGTAGTTCTTCTTCTTCTCATATGGGCATTTGCTTGTAGATGCTCGGTGCTATCACAATTGAAGCACTTTCTTGGTAACTCTTGCTTCTTGAAGTTGTTTCTCTTGAAGCCTCTTCTCTTGATGAACATGTGTCCCATCTTCTTCACCACAAGAGCAAGTGCCTCATCATCAATCTCAAAGTCACCATCTTTCTCATTGGTTTCTTCTTCTTCAAAGATTGGTGCTTTGCCCTTGGAGGATGTGGCTTGAATGCCACGGTCTTCTTCTTCTTCTCCTCTTCCACCTTCTCATCATCTTGATCAAATTTGTCATATGTCAAGACTTCACCAAGCAAATCATTTGGCTTCTTATTTTCAAGCCCATCTCTTTGTAGCATTAGCTTCAACATCTTGAAGCTCTTTGGCAAGCATATCAAGAACTTGTGACAAAAATCTTCATCTTTTGTCTTGTGTCCCAAACTCTTGAGATCATTCACAATCACTTGCAAGCGATGAAACATTTCAATGATTGTTTCATCCTCCTTCTTCTTGAAGTTCTCGAACTCACTCTTGAGCCCATATAGCTTGGCACTCTTCACAACCTTGGTGCCCTCATATGTCTCACCCAACCTTGTCCATACTTCACTAGCAAGTTCCAAATCCTTGATCCCCCAAACACCTTTGTATCAATGCCATTATATAGGGTGTTGAGAGCCATTCTATTGCATGTGATGTTGGCTTTATCTTCATCGGTGAGATGATCATTATCAAGAATAGCATAGTCGTGCAATGTGACTTGCAAGACTCTCTCTTGTATTGAACCAAGATACATGATCATTTTTCTCTTCCAATGATCAAAGGAACTAACTCCATCAAACATGGCGGTTTGCCCCCAACATGGTTGAACACAATTTGAGCCATCTTAACACCGTAGGATGTTAAGCCTTGCACTAAAACGGTGACCTCGGCTCCGATACCACTTGTAAGGTCCTAGATGGCTAGAGGGGGGGTGAATAGCCTATAAAAAATTTCTACAAACTCACTAAGCAAATTTCGTTAGATACACAAACGGCGGAAAGCAAGTTTTGCTTAGCCTAGTAGATGTTGCAAGCCTCCTATCCAAACAATTCTAGTAGGTGATCACTAGCACACACAATAGCTACCACTAGTGATCAAGAGTTCTACCCACGGGATTTAGTCTACACAAGAAGTGGTTCCCGACCGACCACACAAGCAATTCTACCCACGGGATTTAGTCTACACAAGAAGTGATTCCCGACCGACCACACAAGCAATTCTACTTTGCAAGAATGTAAACGAAGTAATACAAGAGAGGGTAGGAGCTTGTTATACCAACGCGTAGAGTCGAGGTTGTCAATCACCAAGAGATGAACAATCAATCAATCGGCAACACACAATCGGAGACCAATCACCGGGAACAAAGATGAACACAATTGTTTTTGTTCACCCGGTGTTCACTTGGGCACCGCCAAGCTAGTCACCGGTTGTGTCGACCAACACCTAGATGGTTCTTCGGTGTGACCCTCAAGTCACTAGCCCCTCAAGGCTCGCCCCGCAAGGCACCGCATGACACCACTCTCAAGCGAGGTACTCAACGACACGCGCAATCCACTAGGATGCTCTTCGTGATCCCCACGAGGTGAGCTCAAACCTCTCACAAACAACCGGAGGTGGCCGAGAACAAACACCTTCTCTTGCCAACGCTCCAACTTCCTCCAAGCCGGCTAGGAGCGGTACTCTCCAAGAGTAACAAGAAATCCACCGCTAAACCACCCACAAGTGCCACTAGATGCCCTCAAGCAATGCAATGCACTAGGTGATTCACTCAATCTCTCTTAGGATGAACAACCAAGCAAGGGAGATGAGTGGGAGAGAGAATCTTAGCTCAAAGAATGCACAAGGGATGAGAAATGGCCAAGAGGGCTCCCCAAGGGCCGGCCAAGAGTTGCCTCCTCCCGGCGCCGCGCTTGAGGACGCGCCGGACGCGTCCGCGGGACCGCCGGACGCGTCCCCGGCGCCCTTCGCCGCGCCGCACGCAGACGACCGTTGGGATTTGAAGTGCGCACGTCACCACGCGTCGGACGCGCTGATCCGCCATCCGCCGGCGTCCGCGCTCCGCCTACGCGTCCGGCCGAGTCCTCGCGCCGCCCCCGAGCGTTTTAAGTTTCGGGTCCGGGCGCCGGGGCGCGGACGCGCCGCCCATCGCCCGCCGCGTCGCCGGCCCGGCCACGCCACGCCGAAGTCCAAGGCCCCCGGACGCGTGCGGACCGAGTCCGCGCTTCGCAAGCGGGCTGCCACACGCCGCGCCCCGCCGCTCAAGCCGCCGGACACGTCTCGGCCGAGTCCGCGCCACTTGCCCGCCGTCGCGCCTTTTGATCGTCATTTCGTCGCCGTGTCGTCGATCCATGTCACGCCACTTGCCTTCATGCACCAACCTTCACTTGTAGATCACTCTCTTGAACACAAGGGTTGGTTTATCTCTCGAGATACAAGGCAATGGCTTAGCTCACTAGGTTCTACATGCAATGCACTTCATGAATTCACCTTGTGGCACCCGTGCGTCGAATAGCCGATAAGACTTCCCCTCTTAATAGTGCGGCTATCGATCCTAAACCACTCACACCCTCTATGGTGTCTTGAGTGCAAAACAAAATGGCCCTAACGGTTATACCTTTGCCTTGAGCCCATTTTGTTCCTCCAAAAGATATGAACACTTCACACCATCATGTGACCGTCTGTTGACGGTCGTTAAGTATCAATTTTATACCGTCAACGCAGCAAGAGAAAGGACTAATTTGAGTTCACCTGTTAGATATAGGGGTTACACTGACAGAATTCCACGAGTTTTGGTGATTGTCTATTTCTCGGGGGTTATCGAAAGAGAACCAAAGGAGGCCCATATGTCATGATTACATAGAGATAAAGACCGAACGGGTAAAATTGTATAATCTAGAAGACTCCCGAAAAGGCAAACCCCGGAAGCCGGGGCCCACTGGGGGTGGCGGCCAGGCCGACCCGGGGGAGTCGGCCGACTCCCATCTCCACCAATCGTGTGGAGTCTCGTGGATCCCGCCTCCACCGCCTTTGAGGATGAATAATTATCGTCCATTTAGGTCGGTTTGATCCGAGGGCCGTGGTTCATCTTGGGGCTATATATTCGTGAGCCCCCGGCCCTCGGGTGAAACCCTAATTCATTCAAGAGTTCATTCTCTCATCGAGAATTCGTAGAAGCCAGAGCCACCATCTCAATTAGAGCTCCATAGTTTAGTAGCATAGCTACATAGGAATAGATCTAGAGGGAATCAAGCCTAGCTTGAGTCCGGATCTGTCGGAGTTCTTGGTAATTCCCCTCTACATTCTTGTAATATTCATCATTGTTCGTGATACTATGAGTAGTACTTTATTCTATTCTATTATATCGACTTGACTTTACTCTATTTGATCATGTTCTCAATTATATTGTTCTTAGTTTACTTTGATTATATGTTTAGCATAGTTGGACTAGAATTATGTTTATGCATAGGATCGTATAGCGCTGCTCATTAGGCCAATGGGTGAGTGGTAGATATTGTGTAGGCATGGTGCCTATACCGTATTTATCTGCGATTGCACCCTATATTCCGGATCGTGAGGTAGATCGCGGGAGTGACAAATCCGTTGAGTCCTTTGTAGCCCTTCTCCCGAGTATAGGTCTAGCGTAACAAACCTATTACATTGAAGTCATTGCTATGTCTCTTGTCTTCTCTCGGTAATATCACTATGCATAGATGTAACCTTTTCCCGCCATGATTGCTAGATGTTCTTGCACTAATCATTGTATGCTTTGACTTTATAGTTAGAATAACATAGGATTATACCCTAGATCGTCCTAGTCCATGCTAGTGTTATAAGCTTAGAGTGCTAAGTTGAGATGGCTTATTACTATTATTTTATGTGGCTAAATGCTCTCATTTATCTTATGTCATTTATCATTCATTCCTATATTTTATGTGACACTTACCCCGTATGAGATGATCGATACAAACAAGGTTAAGCTCTCCATTATAGCATGTGCATTGCTCATCACTCATTATCCAAAGGCATTCCCTTCCCAAAGGGTAAAAATATAAATAACGATACCGGATTACTCCCTTAAAATGCTACGATGATATATTCTCAGGCGAACCTTCTTTATTTCAAATGCACTTAATAGACATCAACAAGCATTTTTGGCGCCGTTGGGGAAGGTTGAAAGCCAATGGATAATGAGCAAGATTGCACTACATAATGAGATTGAGCACTCGTCACCATTCTCTACTCATACAGCCCTTACCCTTGTCTTTCCGTCTATTTTATATCTTATGCGGTAATGTATGAAAAAGACAATTCTTCCCGATAACTATATTGACAATCCGAAGCTTTATTCAAAGAAGGCGAGAAGCAAGTTGAAGAAGACCAATCAATCATCATCATCAACTCAACTTGGAAGTTTGTCGGCGTAAAGTCAACCTTTCGTGCGAGACTTGACACCGCGTTTGAAGCCATGGCGAACAAGTCACTTCGCGAGTTCTCGCCTCCAACTACGGACAACATTCGTACTTGACCAACCGGACATCGAAGGAGCTTTTGAGCTCAAGCCTGCGCTAATCAACATGGTGCAAGCAAGCCACCATCCGGGGAAGGCCCATGAAGATGCTAGTGCTCATCTCCAACACTTTCTCGAGATTTGTAGCACATTCACTATCAAGGATGTCCCTGCAGATGCTATACTACTTCGCCTCTTCCTATTCTCACTCTTGGGGAGAGCGAAGCAAAGGTTCTACGCCAATAAGGAAAAGAATCCTACGTGGGCACTATGTTCCACCAATTTCTTGGCGAAGTTCTTCCCCATGGGCAAGACAAATGCTCTTCGTGGGAAGATATCAAGCTTTCAAGAACACCATGATGAGACCGTCCTAGAAGCTTGGGAGCGCTTTCAAGATTACATCCTCGAGTGTCCTCATCATGGCATGGAGAATTGGCCGCTATGCGTACATTCTACCATGGGCTTAGCAACAAAGACACGTGAGACGATGGATGCCGCCACTGGAGGTGCATTCTTATCACTCACTATTCCTCAAGCCACGCTCTTGTGGAGAAGATGGCATCCAACCAAGGTTGGAGTGAAGAAAGAACTGCAGACCCGCAAGAGAGAGGAGGAATGCACCACTGAAAGAGGTAGACATGCTGTCCGCCAAAATGGATTTGCTAATGAAGAGGCTCGATGGAGAGAGCCCCAAGAGAAGAAAGAAGTCATGCATATACATGATGCTCGCATGACATGTGAAGAGTGTGGAGAGACCGGGCACACAAAAGCTAACGCCTCAGCAAGGAGGATGTGAATTACCTCAACAACAACAACAACAATAATTACTACCGTCCTCGCGTAGAATCAAGGTTGGAATCAACAGCAGAGGCCTAACTACTCGTGCAATTATTCAGGCAACTATCAAGGTAACAACTCCTCCTACAATAATTACAACCAAACTAGCTTTGAGAGAGTTAGTGCTTTGAACCAAGGCAAGATGATGGACAACCCGTCCAAGAAGCCGACATCAAATGACAAGGTCCTAGAGACACTCAACAACAGGATGGATGGCTTTTCCAATGCCATCAAGAGTCACTCGGCTTCAACAAGATACTTGAGTCACGTGTACAACAGCCTTGTTAACCTTGCTCCCTCCACCGGTCAAGGTAAACCGGCAGGACAACCCGAAGAGCTCGAGACTACAAATCTTGTTGATATATTCAATGTAGAAGATAGCCGAGTGATCCATCGAAGGGGTCATGGATTGACTCAACTCGCCAATCAAGAAGGGCGATCCAGGGAGACCAGTCATTCCGATCTCCATTGGAAGTACTAACTTTAATGAGGCAATCTGTGATTTCTGCAAGCATCAACATCATGCCAAGAGTGATATATGAGAAGCTATTCGTATGCCCCTTAGCATACACAACTATGTGCTCACAGCTTGCAGATCCGTCACTCCGTGTCCCTTTGGGAGTACTTGAAGACATATATGTACGAGTAGGCAACTCGTATGTTCCAGCCAGACTTCGTGGTAGTGGATACAAAAGTGATGAAAGGTCCCCCGTCATTTTGGGACGACCATTCTTGAACACCGCTAGAGCTATCATGTATGCCAACACCGCCAAGATCATCTTCAACATCAAGGGCAAGAGAGAAACCTTCTTCTTCAAGAACAGTGCTTTGCGCTCCCAAGACACCCTCATCACAGTAATGGTGAGAAGAAGAAGAATCCAAACCTAAGAAGAGCAAGAACAAGAATAAGAAGACCAAGAAGACGGAGACAGTGAGGATGGTCACTACGGTCCATAAGGAGCATGACCACTTACTCAGTCCCCACGTCTCGATCAAGAAGGATGACCTGTGTGTCCCAACCATTCAATGCTCCATCAACAAGCTCTTTCAATAAAGCTGCCTGTGACACCGGATCGGGCGTCAACATCATGGCCAAGGTAACCTATGAGTATCTATATGGCACTATGCCTTTGGAGCCTACCTATGCACAACCGCAAATGGCAGATTAGACATTCCGTCGAAGGAGAAGTGAAGGATGTCCTCATCCGATAGATGACCATTATGTCCCTCACGTACTTCCTAGTCATTGACATGGGAGATGACTACGATCCTCCAATCATCCTAGGAAGACCATTCCCGAACACCACCGAGCTATCATCTATATTGGAACAAGGAGAGATCCATTTCCACTTTCCCACCGAGAAGGTACGCTACTTCAACAATAGTTACATAATCACTGAGGAGCCCAAGAAGAACAGAGCAAGGAGAAGGCAGCGTACCCGTCGCCAGAACAAGAAGAACATCACTACAGATGGATGGGCTGACTATAAGGGAGAAGTGTCAAGATATGAAGACCGGTACCCCGAAGAGAAGAACATTATAGAAGAACCCGAAGAGGTGCTACTAGAAGAGAAACAAGTGGTCCAAGAAGCTTCCTCCTCAAGGTCATCCTCTCCAACAAAGAAGGTGTGGAAGGTAAAAGCAAAATCAGAATCAATTCCTACACACGAGGCGACATCATCCGAGGCGCCAGCCAATGCGCCCTTGAAAAATGAGCGAACATGACAAGTCCCGTCGGAGGACTTAAAACCACCGAACGCCGCGCCAAGAGGTAACTTGGTATTTATCAAGATTACTTTTCAACATTATATTTTTACCTTAGCATATCTATTTTCCTACTTGCATCTTATTTGCATCTTTACTCTTTTATCTCCGCATTTGAAAAGAAAATAAAGATGTTGTGCATTTGCATCCGAAAATCTTCAAGCCCCATGTGGATAATCATTCACCGTGGTGGCACAAAAATAATTTCTTAGCATATTTATTTTCCCCGTCTCGCATTCCTTAAATAATAAAAAGATAAAAATATTTTTTGTGATCCCGTTAGAACAAGTCTAAGTTAAGAAAGTTCTAGACAACCAAGGCCTAGAGGTTTTATCACTAACGCTTAATTAGTTCCACAAAGCTTTGTTGTCTATTATTGAGCTTCATTAACATCAAGGATCAAGAAGAGCTAATAAGCGAAGGACATCCAAATTCCCCGTCGAGTGCCGCGACAATTGAATGCCGTCTCCAACAAGAACTATCTACAACACTCCCGGAGGACTAGAACGTCTTCGCCTGTCGGCAACATCGCCAGACTATGTCAACATCCAAATTGGGGAGAGCATCCCCGTGTATCAAGCTAAGTGTTTCCAACTTATTTATTTATGCCTTATTAAAGTATGCTTTGTTAAAACCACTAAAAAAGATGCATAACCATAGAAACCCGTAAAGATTTCCTTATTTATCTTTTTTACTTTTGGAGAGCTCTTGCAACTGTCTTTAAAAAGTGATCCCTAGAATAAACTCTACATGGAGATGATGAATAGTTGCTCGCGTAATTCCTTTCAAGTACCTAGTTTTCAACCTTGCACTCTCCCGAGTTTTGGACACAACCGTTTAGATTTGAGATTTGCTTTGAACTTGAAACTTGTGGGTAGCAAACACTTGATCTAAGTCTAGGTGGTTGACGGGTATGATATGGAAAGGTTTTGAGCTCAGCCATTCATCTTGTTCCTAGAGATACTAGAGTTCGAGAATTTATCTCGTGAAAATATTAAATTCTTGCATGATGAGTTCCTTTATGATAAGAGTTCAAATTCCTACCACAGCCATATATTCATGCTTACTAGATTAGGAAAACCCATCTCGTTTATATAGATCATATTGTAGGTTTGAGTGTAGACTTTATAGGCATTGAGTGTGGTTATGCTCATGGACCCATAAGGAATCACCATGCGCTTAAAGTCAATACTATGTGCTCTCCATCCATTGATCTATGCTACTTCGTCCCTCGAAGCATGCACCCATTTTATAAATGTTATATTCATTCCGTGCTACTGCTCCTCGAAGTACCACCCACATATAGATCTATATCCACCACATATTGTGCTATCTCTACCCCGGAGATACGCACTTATGCTGCTCCTACCCCGGGAGTACGCATTCCCCACATATTGTGCTATCTCTACCTTAGAGACACGCACTTATGCCGCTCCTACACCGGAGTACGCATCCATCCATTCATCCATCCACATATACATACGCCATTCATTTCACATCATCCGAGAAAAGGTTCTACTCCTATTCGGGAGTGAACATCTAGAAATAATCATCGCCGTCCTATTTGCCCACATAAAAAGCTCCAGTTATTATCATTGCAAGTTATACACTCCCCTCGTGCTAAAGTTTCATTTTCGAGGATTGGTTACTCTAAAAAAAAAAAAAAAAAAAAAAAAAAAGAAGAAGAAAAAGAGGAAAAAAAAAAGAGAAAGGGTAGCCAAGTCCTTCCATTCAAGAAGTTTCAAGGTTTCCGAATAAAGGAGTCATGTTATCCCCAAAGGAGCTAGTGTAGAAGTAGATGTTCACCGCTTGAGTACCCTCATAATCATTTTCTTATCACCATCATCCTATCATCATCTCATCCATTCCATTTCCTCATTCACATGCACATATGACTTTATTATTATTTTAGTTCCTATTGGATCCATGTCTTAACTCGTGCAATATATGCAAGTGAGTTTGAGTGTCTCCCCACCTATGAGCTCCACATAAGCCTATTAGAAAGTAGGGTGAGAGAGAAAGGCACTTTCCATTATGCCTTAGTTCCACAAATACCACATATTCTTGAGAGAAGAGATAAGGCATACACTACTCATGCCTTAGAAAGGATCCAAAAATACCACAAATGAGAGACTTGAAAGGTTCATACAAGGAACTCGAGTTTTATTTCAAACCTTGCAAAAACTCCGGATAATAGTTGATCGAAGAGCGAGAAACATGGCGCTTGACTTGACCGTTCTATCTTTCAACTACTCAAGACCCAAGTGACAGCTTACAAGCCCCATGGTGAAAGGTAATATGAGTGAGTTTTGAGTCGAATAGTTCACTCTAATCCGGAGGAGAGTTCTTGTTTGAACGCATGTGTACTTGTGAGGAGTGAAAGTATTGCAGCAACTCCCGATCCATCATGAGTCTATCTTTGCTCGGGGACGAGCAAAAGGTAAGCTTGGGGAGTTTGTTGACGGTCGTTAAGTATCAATTTTATACCGTCAACGCAAAGCAAGAGAAAGGACTAATTTGAGTTCACCTGTTAGATATAGGGGTTACACTGACGTAATTCCACGAGTTTTGGTGATTGTCTATTTCTCATAGGGGGTTATCGAAAGAGAACCAAAGGAGGCCCACATGTCATGATTACATAGAGATAAAGACCGAACGGGTAAAATTGTATAATCTAGAAGACTCCAAAGGCAAACCCTGGAAGCCGGGGCCCACTCCGCGGGGTGGCCGGTCGGCCGACCCAGTAGGGGAGTCGGCCGACTCCCCATCTCCACCAATCGGGGAGTCTCGTGGATCCCGCCTCCACCGCCTTTGAGGATGAATAATTATCGTCCATTTAGGTCGGTTTGATCCGAGGGCCGTGGTTCATCCTAGGGGGCTATATATTCGTAGCCCCGGCCCCCCGGGTGAAACCCTAATTCATTCAAGAGTTCATTCTCTCATCGAATTCGGACAGAGAAGCCGAGCCACCATCTCACTTAGAGCTCCATAGTTTAGTAGCATAGCTACATAGGAATAGATCTAGAGGGAATCAAGCCTAGCTTGGAGTCCGGATCTGTCGGAGTTCTTGGTAATTCCCCTCTACATTCTTGTAATATTCATCATTGTTCGTGATACTATGAGTAGTACTTTATTCTATTCTATTATATCGACTTGACTTTACTCTATTTGATCATGTTCTCAATTATATTGTTCTTAGTTTACTTTGATTATATGTTTAGCATAGTTGGACTAGAATTATGTTTATGCATAGGATCGTATAGCGCTTGCTCATTAGGCCAATGGGTGAGTGGTAGATATTGTGTAGGCATGGTGCCTATACCGTATTTATCTCGCGATTGCACCCTATATTCCGGATCGTGAGGTAGATCGCGGGAGTGACAAATCCTATTGAGTCCTTTGTAGCCCTTCTCCCGAGTATAGGTCTAGCAGAACAAACCTATTACATTGAAGTCATTGCTATGTCTCTTGTCTTCTCTGGTAATATCACTATGCATAGATGTAACCTTTTTCCGCCATGATTGCTAGATGTTCTTGCACTAATCATTGTATGCTTTGACTTTATAGTTAGAATAACATAGGATTATACCCTAGATCGTCCTAGTCCATGCTAGTGTTATAAGCTTAGAGTGCTAAGTTGAGATGGCTTATTACTATTATTTTATGTGGCTAAATGCTCTCATTTATCTTATGTCATTTATCATTCATTCCTATATTTTATGTGACACTTACCCCGTATGAGATGATCGATACGACAAGGTTAAGCTCTCCATTATAGCATGTGCATTGCTCATCACTCATTATCCAAAGGCATTCCCTTCCCAAAGGGTAAAAATATAAATAACGATACCCGGATTACTCCCGGTTAAAATGCTACGATGATATATTCTCGTGCGCTTTGCGGAACCTTCTTTATTTCACACTTAATAGACATCAACACCGTCTCGATCCATCGATCTTGACTTCACTTGCCCTTCACCGTGCATCGGTCCATCGGTGCCTAGTCTTGCCCGAGCTTCACCATCGCATGGTCCTTCACTCCCAAGCCTTGACTAGCCCTTCACCTTCAACACCGGTCCATGGAGCCAAGCATCGTCTTGATCTTCATCTTTGATCACATGACACGTGTCATGCTTCATATTCAATATGCTCATCATGTGGACAACCTTTCTCTAAATCAACCACTTTAGATAAACAAGGTTAGTCCTAGGTTTCATCAATTAGCCAAAACCAAACCAGGACTTTCAATCTCCCCTTTTGGTAATTGATGACAACCTCAACAAAGATGATTTTATAATAAAGATTTTGAACTTGTCATACTTGTCCAATCATTATGCTCACAAGAGAAATTTGAACAATTATAGCAAGTTCGGTTTTGGTAGTATTGCTCCCTACATATGTGCATAGAGTTTGGATTTGAAGCTTTGCACATATGCATGGATAAAAGTGTGGGGAGAGTAATTCTACCAAAATGATGCTAAGGTGTAAGAAATGGACCTTTGAAGCGTGATACCAATCGGAGTTGTCTTTTACACCATCCTTAGCACCATGTAGTAACTAGACATCCATCAAAACTCAAGAACCCCGTGAGATCAACATTATAGGCAAAGTTCTTGAACCACTTGTAAGGTAAGGGGAGTCTAGTTACAACCTATGCATGCTAGTAGATCATTTCACCATTCAAAACCTATACTAGCATTGCACCACACAAGCAAGGAGACACCACTTGTATAAAACTTTGAAACTAGGTGCCATGAGCAAGTCATATGAGAATGCACAAACAAATGCAACAACTTTGTTCATGATCTTGCTCCCCTTCTTGTGTGCATCAAAATTTTATTTACCCCTTTATCATGTTCAATCATCTTTTTCTCTCCCTTTGTCAACAATTGCCCAAAAATAGGATCAAATTGTGAAGAGAAAAGGACTTTGATGGAGTAAACAAAACTTTAGTCAAATTTGGTTCAATCTAGATCACTTGCCAAAGACATTTAATTCGGTTTGAACCAAAGACAAACTTCTTCACACCTCATGACAAGGGTTATCTTGCCTATGTTGAATTAAACACTTGTAGCAAATATTCTAGATTCAACACTAGGATTGCAAGCCCACGAGACATGTCATATGTCACCACTAGATCAAGCAAAGCATAGAAGCAATAGTGGTAAACATATATACATCAAACACATTTGATTTATCATGAATGCTCCAAATGCACCTTGTATGTCTACATGTGCTACCACAAGTATAGTCCTAAGCATGAATGACATGTCAACCAATGGTACCTTGCTTAGTCGAAGGAGAGGCATGTCAAGTAGTGGTGGGGTGCATTCAACACATGTTTGAGAAGTCAAGAATGTTCAACTCATTCCTTAGCTTGCAAAACCTTCTTTCATCAAGTGGCTTGGTGAGGATGTCGGCAAGTTGATCATCGGTTCCCACACTTTCAATGGAAATGTCACCCTTTTGTTGATGATCTCTAATGAAATGATGCCTTATGTCTATGTGCTTTGTTCTTCCATGTTGAACCGGGTATTGTGTCATCTTGATTGCACTTTCATTGTCACAAAACAATGGCACATTCTTGAAGTTGATGCCATAATCCTTCAAAGTTGACTTCATCCAAAGCAATTGTGCACAACAACTCCCCGCACTAACATATTCGGCTTCGGCGGTAGAGATTGCCACACTATTTTGTTTCTTTGAGGACCATGACACAAGTGATCTTCCAAGAAGTTGACATGTACCACTTGTGCTCTTTCTATTGATCTTGCAACCACCATAGTCGGAGTCCGAATATCCAATCAATTCAAATTTTGACCCCTTAGGATACCACAATCCAACATCTCTTGTTTGCTTCAAGTACCTCAATATTCTCTTTGCGGACGTGAGATGACTCTCTCTAGGTGAGGCTTGATATCTAGCACACATGCAAACACTAAACATGACATCCGGCCTTGATGCGGTGACATAGAGTAGGCTTCCAATCAATGACCGATAATCCTTTTGATTCACCATATTGCCATCATGATCACTATCAAGATTCCCATTGGTGCCCATTGGAGTTGAGATTGGCTTTGCATCTTGCATCCCAAACTTCTTCAACATGTCCCTTATGTATTTCCCTTGACTCACAAATGTCCCATTCTTCAATTGCTTGACTTGAAGACCAAGAAAATAGCTAAGTTCACCAATCATGGACATCTCAAACTCATTTGCCATCATTTCACCAAATTCTTCACAATATGCTTGATTGGTTGATCCAAAGATGATATCATCAACATAGATTTGCACAATGAAGAGATCATTACCAATCTTCTTGGTGAATAGAGTAGTGTCAACCTTGCCCATAATGAACCCTTTGGAGTGAAGAAAAGTCTTCAATCTCTCATACCATGCTCTAGGTGCTTGCTTCAAGCCATACAAAGCTTTCTTCAATTTGTACACATGGTTGGGTCTCTTCTCATCTTCAAAACCGGGAGGTTGCTCAACATATACTAGCTCATTGATGATCCCATTGAGAAATGCACTCTTGACATCCATTTGATATAACTTGATATTGTGGGCACATGCATAAGCCAATAGAATCCTTATTGCCTCCAATCTTGCCACGGGAGCATATGTCTCATCATAATCAAGACCTTCAACTTGAGTATAGCCTTGTGCAACTAGTCTTGCTTTGTTTCTAATCACAACACCATCTTGATCTTGCTTGTTCTTGAAAACCCATTTAGTTCCAATGACATTGTGATCCTCCGGCCTCTCAACTAACTCCCATACATCATTTCTTGTGAAGTTATTGAGCTCTTCTTGCATTGCCATGATCCAATCGGCATCATCCAAGGCTTCCTCAACTTTCTTTGGCTCTTTGGTTGACACAAATGATGCATACTCACAAATCATTGCCACTCTTGATCTTGTTTGCACACCACTTCTAATATCACCTATGACACCATCAATTGGGTGATCTCTTGCAACATGTTGTGGTTGTAGCACTTGCACTTGATTGCTTGAGCTTGGTTGATCACTTGACTTGTCTTCATTTGATGAACTAGCACCATGATCTTGCACTTGAGCATTGCTAGCTTGCCTCAATGGAGAATTGAGCACTTCATCTTTATCATCTTGCACAACAACCACTTGCTTTGCTCTAATGTCCCCAATGTCCATGTTCTTCATAGCTTCAACCAATTGAGTTCCACCAACATCTTCTAGATTCTCATCTTCATCTTGTGACCCATTGGTTTCATCAAATTGCACATCATGGACTTCCTCTCTAATGCCACTTGAGTTGTTCCAAACTCTATAGGCCTTGCTTGTAGTTGAATAACCGAGTAGGAACCCTTCATCACATCTTTTTTCAAACTTCCCCAATCTAGTGCCCTTTCTCAAGATGTAGCATTTGCAACCAAATACTCTAAAATAGCCAATGTTGGGCTTTCTTCCATGAAGTAACTCATATGGGGTCTTCTCAAGCAAAGTATGACAATAGAGCCTATTGATGTAGTAACATGCCGTGTTGATTGCTTCATCCCAAAATGATTGACTAACATTGTACTCATGAAGCATTGATCTAGCCATATCAAGCAATGTTCTATTCTTCCTCTCAACTAGGCCATTTGATTGTGGAGTGTATTTGGCCGAGAATTGATGACCAATGCCATAGTGATCACACAATTCTTCCATTCTTGTATTCTTGAACTCACTCCCATTGTCACTTCTCACTTTCTTGATTCTCATGTCAAACTCATTGTGAACTCTAGTGAGAAAGGTCTTGAAGGTGTCATACACTTCACTCTTGTCACTAAGAAAGAATACCCATGTGAATCTTGTGAAGTCGTCCACTATGACAAACCCATACTTGTTGCCACCAATACTTGTGTATGTAGTTGGTCCAAATAGATCCATGTGCAACAACTCAAATGCCTTGCATGTGCTCATTATACTCTTCTTTAGATGTGAGCTACCAACTTGCTTCCCGGCTTGACATGCACTACACAACTTGTCCTTCTCAAATACAACATCTTTCAAGCCTTCAACAAGATTGTGTTGTGTGAGCTTCTTCAATTGTTTCATGCCAACATGCCCAAGTCTTCTATGCCAAAGCCAACCCAAACTTGATTTTGATATCAAACATGTTGTCAAAGAAGCTTCACTAGTGTTGAAATCAACAAGATAGAGATTCTCATATCTAAAGCCTTTGAACACCAAGTTGGAGCCATCAAGAGAAACTACCTCAACATCATTTGCCCCAAAAATGCACTTGTAGCCTCGATCACAAATTTGTGCCACGGAGAGAAGATTGAAATCCAAGCTTTCAACTAGCATCACATTGGAGATACTCATGTCATTTGATATTGCAATCTTGCCCAAACCAACAACCTTGCCTTTCTTGTTATTGCCAAAAGTAATTGACTCAATGCCACTATCATTCTTCTCAATTGAATCAAACATTCTTGATGTACCGGTCATGTGTTGAGAACACCCACTATCAATAATCCAATGCCTTCCTCCGCTTTATAATTCACCTACAAGCAAATCAATGAAGCTTAGGTACCCATTTTTGCTTGGGTCCTTGTAGGTTAGTGACTAAGCTCTTTGGTACCCAAATAGCCTTCTTCTTTGGGCCAACAATGGGTGTACCAACAAACTTAGCTTGCACACCTTTCACACCCTTGGTAAGTACATAACAAGAATCAAAAGGTATAGCATTGTCAAGTTTCTTGTTTTGTTGCTTCTTGTTGCAATTTTGCTCTAGGTGCCCAACTTGCTTGCATCTATAGCAAAACCAACCATTGCTCTTCACAAAGCTAGGCTTTGGAGTTGCAAAGGCCGACTTGCCCTTCTTGGGGGTATATCCCAATCCCTCTTTGTTAAGAGAGAACCTTTGGCTACCCAAGCACTTTAGCAAGCGGGCCTCACCACCATAGGCTTTGCCTAAGGCATGAGTGAGCTCATCCACCTCCTTCTTGAGAGTCTCATTCTCAACCATAAGTGTAGCATCACAAGTGAAGCCATCACTAGTAGTAGAGGTAGAGTCGGTGGTGGTGGTGGATGATGTGCTACAAGAAGGGTTAGCATTTGTCATGATGATAGGTTGATAAAATGACTCATCAATGATGTCACAAGTAAGGCCTATGTCACATGATGCAATCACCACTTTCTTTGCTTGTTGCTCAAGTAGAAGTGAGTGAGCTTCTTTAAGTTTAGAATGAGCATCACCAAGCTTCTCATGGTCTTCCACTAGACACTCATGAGTGGTCATAAGCTCACCTAGGGCTTTCTCAAGTATTGCTACTTTCATTGAAAGCTTCTTGCACTCCTTTTCCTTGGCAATAGCTATATCTCTAGACATTCCAATGTAGTAGATTAGATCTAGATAAGAGTTAGGGAGAGCGGAGCTACGCTCCGGTTCCGAGAAGTCTTCGTGAGATTTGGTATGTCTTTGTATCTACTCTTTGTAAGACTTATGCTTTAATATATTTATCTTCTCTATTTACTTTCATGCCTATCTTGTGATTGTTAGTATAGTAGTTATGCTTTAGTATGGGATCTTCGCTCGCATCGAGTGCTCTAGTTATCCTAGGTAATTAGAGTAGTAATTGATAGTGTAGACATGGCGTCTAGACTAGAGGTTACCTCGAGATTGCACCCAATCCTGCGGATTGTTGTGGTAGCCCTGGATCGTGATGCCCCGATGGCCGTCGTATTCCACCTCGTTCGGGTTGGTGTTTGTAGGACCGTAGTCGGAGCTTCCTAGCCCCTTCTCATCCATTTCGTGGCTAGTGTTCGATGTCCCGAAGTGCTATTGTATGATTGCTATATCTAACCATCCCCGTTATCATAGAACCGAAGTAATAGAGAAGTATATAGGAACCTTAATCTCTCCCGTTGTCCTCTCAATCTAGCTAGCTACTCATTTATCATAGAATTCTCATGTGTGCTTTATTATTACCTTACATATATATATCATTTACCCTCGCTTTAGTCTAGTTGGTTTACTAAGTTAGTAGATACATGATGGTGAGTTATCGATTCTTTAACCCTTGCTTCCCTGGTAAAATATAAATAACGATACCTGGATACTCCCGGTAAAATGCTACAATGGTAAGTTCTGTGCGCTTGCGGAATCCTTCATATTTTAGTTGCACTTAATTTATACCAACAAGCATTTTTGGCGCCATTGCCGGGGAAGCAATCGGTGTTAAGTTTTTGATAATGATCTTGATGTCTGCTAATTTAGTGTATCACTAGCTTTAGTAGGATTACCCTTGTTCTCAAGTTGAGTGTGGAATAGACAGGACAAAAGATGTCGTTTCGACCTTCCGACAAGCTTCCACAAGACATTGAAGAGCCCAGGGTCCCTCAACATTCAACTGGAGCCCTGCCATCTCACAGGTTTGTGTATACATATATATTATTCTAACCATGTGCAGATTGGAGAAAATGTCGTCGTCACAATAAGTGATGAACATAGATGCCGCAACACTACTCACAAATTTCATCCTGTGAGTCATGGTAAGTATGATCAAGAACGGTGAGATAGTCTTGCTCATGGACTTTAAAATTATGAGTAGTTATCTTTTAAATTCTTGCACCTCACTACATGTTTACTTTTAAGAATTCATGCATCCACTCCACTCTTTTATGTTTGCTCATCCATTGCATGTTTAGTTTCTTGCATTCATTCATACGTTTTGGATCTAAAAAGAAAAAAAATTCCACCATGATCATGCTCTTTCATCTCTCGTACGCATCCCTTTTATTATAAAAAGATAAAAATATTTCTTGTGATCCCGTTAGAAGACATTTGAGTTAAGGCGCTTCTAGACAACCAAGGCTTAGAGGTTTTTATCACTAATGCTTAATCGGGCCACAAGCTTTGTTGTCTATTTGAGCTTCATAGAACATAAAGGATCAAGAAGAGCTAACGAGCATTAAGGATGTCCAGTCTCCTTTCGAAGTGCTGCCCTCATCAGCTTGAACGCTGCCTCCAACAACTATCCACGAAACTCCAGGAAGACTAGAACTCCTTCACCGCCTGGTCAAATATTCGCAGACTATGTCAACATCTAGCTTGGGGAGAGCATCCCCCGTGTACCAAGCTAAGTGTTTCCAACTTATCTATTTTATGCCTTGTTAGAGTGTGCTTTGTTAAAACAACTAAAAAGATGCATAACCATAGAAACCCGTAAAGATTTCCTTATTTATCTTATGGAGAGCTCTTGCAAACTGTCTTTAAGTTATCCCGTAGAATAAACTCTACATGGAGATGATGAATAGTTGCTCGCCGTAATTCCTTTCAAGTACCTAGTTTTCAACCTTGCACCCTCCCGAGTTTTGGACACAACTCTGTTTAGATTTGAGATTTGCTCGAACTCCGAAACTTGTGGGTAGCAAACACTTGATCTAAGTCTAGGTGGTTGATGGGTATGATATGGGAAAGTTTTGAACCGCTTGTCCATCTTGTTCCTAGAGATACTAGAGTTCGAGAATTTATCTTTGAAAACATTAAATTTACGCATGATGAGTTCCTTTATGATGAGAGTTCAAATTCCTACCACCCATATATCCATGCTTACTAGATTAGGAAAACCCATATATTTATATAGATCATATTATAGGCTTGAGTATAGTCTTTGTAGGCATTGAGTGTGGTTATGTCATGGACCCATAAGGAATTAGTCATGCGGTTAAAAGTCATTACTATGTGCTCTCCATCCATTGATCTATGCTACTTCTGTCCTCAGAAGCATGCACCCATTTTATAAATACTACATTCATTCTATGCTACTTCTGTCCCTAGAAGTACCACCCACATATAGATCCACATCCATCACATATTGTGCTCTGGAGGTATGCACCTATGCACCTCACTACATGTTTACTTTTAAGAATTCATGCATCCACTCCACTCTTTTATGTTTGCTCATCCATTGCATGTTTAGTTTCTTGCATTCATTCATACGTTTTGGATCTAAAAAGAAAAAAAAATTCCACCATGATCATGCTCTTTCATCTCTCGTACTCGCATCCCTTTTATTATAAAAAGATAAAAATATTTCTTGTGATTCTCGTTAGAAGACATTTGAGTTAAGGCGCTTCTAGACAACCAAGGCTTAGAGGTTTTTATCACTAATGCTTAATCGTTCCACAAGCTTTGTTGTCTATTTGAGCTTCATAGAACATAAAGGATCAAGAAGAGCTAACAGACAGAAGGAGATACTCATGTCATTTGATATTGCAATCTTGCCCAAACCAACAACCTTGCCTTTCTTGTTATTGCCAAAAGTAATTGACTCAATGCCACTATCATTCTTCTCAATTGAATCAAACATTCTTGATGTACCGGTCATGTGTTGAGAACACCCACTATCAATAATCCAATGCCTTCCTCCGGCTTTATAATTCACCTACAAGCAAATCAATGAAGCTTAGGTACCCATTTTTGCTTGGGTCCTTGTAGGTTAGTGACTAAGCTCTTTTTGGTACCCAAATAGCCTTCTTCTTTGGGCCAACAATGGGTGTACCAACAAACTTAGCTTGCACACCTTTCACACCCTTGGTAAGTACATAACAAGAATCAAAAGGTATAGCATTGTCAAGTTTCTTGTTTTGTTGCTTCTTGTTGCAATTTTGCTCTAGGTGCCCAACTTGCTTGCATCTATAGCAAAACCAACCATTGCTCTTCACAAAGCTAGGCTTTGGAGTTGCAAAGGCCGACTTGCCCTTCTTGGGGGTATATCCCAATCCCTCTTTGTTAAGAGAGAACCTTTGGCTACCCAAGCACTTTAGCAAGCGGGCCTCACCACCATAGGCTTTGCCTAAGGCATGAGTGAGCTCATCCACCTCCTTCTTGAGAGTCTCATTCTCAACCATAAGTGTAGCATCACAAGTGAAGCCATCACTAGTAGTAGAGGTAGAGTCGGTGGTGGTGGTGGATGATGTGCTACAAGAAGGGTTAGCATTTGTCATGATGATAGGTTGATAAAATGACTCATCAATGATGTCACAAGTAAGGCCTATGTCACATGATGCAATCACCACTTTCTTTGCTTGTTGCTCAAGTAGAAGTGAGTGAGCTTCTTTAAGCTTAGAATGAGCATCACCAAGCTTCTCATGGTCTTCCACTAGACACTCATGAGTGGTCATAAGCTCACCTAGGGCTTTCTCAAGTATTGCTACTTTCATTGAAAGCTTCTTGCACTCCTTTTCCTTGGCAATAGCTATATCTCTAGTTTCTTGCATCAAGTCATATAATTGATCCTTAGTCGGTTCATCATCATCATCAACATTATCAACATCGTGAGCATATTCCATCTCACTATCATCATCACTATCATCATATTGTACCTTTGTTTCCTTGGCCATGAAGCATGATGGTGATGTGGAGAATAATGAAGACTTCTTGTTGATAGCGATGGAAGCCATAGCCTTGTTGCTTGAATCTTCATCTTCATCATCATTGTCACTCTCCCAAGTGACCACAAATGCACCATTCTTGCCCTTCTTGAGTGTCATCTTGGCCTCATGCTTCTTCTTCTCAAACTTGCCCTTGTTGTAGTTCTTCTTCTTCATATGGGCATTCGGCTTGTAGATGCTCGGTGCTATCACAATTGAAGCACTTTCTTGGTTGCTCTTGCTTCTTGAAGTTGTTTCTCTTGAAGCCTCTTCTCTTGATGAACATGTGTCCCATCTTCTTCACCACAAGAGCAAGTGCCTCATCATCAATCTCAAAGTCACCATCTTCCTCATTGGTTTCTTCTTCTTCAAAGATTGGTGCTTTGCCCTTGGAGGATGTGGCTTGGAATGCCACGGTCTTCTTCTTCTTCTCCTCTTCCACCTTCTCATCATCTTGATCAAATTTGTCATATGTCAAGACTTCACCAAGCAAATCATTTGGCTTCTTATTTTCAAGCCCATCTCTTTGTAGCATTAGCTTCAACATCTTGAAGCTCTTTGGCAAGCATATCAAGAACTTGTGACAAAAATCTTCATCTTTTGTCTTGTGTCCCAAACTCTTGAGATCATTCACAATCACTTGCAAGCGATGAAACATTTCAATGATTGTTTCATCCTCCTTCTTCTTGAAGTTCTCGAACTCACTCTTGAGCCCATATAGCTTGGCACTCTTCACAACCTTGGTGCCCTCATATGTCTCACCCAACCTCGTCCATACTTCACTAGCAAGTTCCAAATCCTTGATCCCCTCAAACACCTTTGTATCAATGCCATTATATAGGGTGTTGAGAGCCATTCTATTGCATGTGATGTTGGCTTTATCTTCATCGGTGAGATGATCATTATCAAGAATAGCATAGTCGTGCAATGTGACTTGCAAGACTCTCTCTTGTATTGAACCAAGATACATGATCATTTTTCTCTTCCAATGATCAAAGGAACTAACTCCATCAAACATAGGCGGTTTGCCCCCAACATGGTTGAACACAATTTGAGCCATCTTAACACCGTAGGATGTTAAGCCTTGCACTAAAACGGTGACCTCGGCTCCGATACCACTTGTAAGGTCCTAGATGGCTAGAGGGGGGTGAATAGCCTATAAAAAATTTCTACAAACTCACTAAGCAAACTTCGTTAGATACACAAACGGCGGAAAGCAAGTTTTGCTTAGCCTACTAGATGTTGCAAGCCTCCTATCCAAACAATTCTAGTAGGTGATCACTAGCACACACAATAGCTACCACTAGTGATCAAGAGTTCTACCCACGGATTTAGTCTACACAAGAAGTGGTTCCCGACCGACCACACAAGCAATTCTACCCACGGGATTTAGTCTACACAAGAAGTGGTTCCCGACCGACCACACAAGCAATTCTACTTTGCAAGAATGTAAAACGAAGTAATACAAGAGAGGGTAGGAGCTTGTTATACCAACGCGTAGAGTCGAGGTTGTCAATCACCAAGAGATGAACAATCAATCAATCGGCAACACACAATCGGAGACCAATCACCGGGAACAAAGATGAACACAATTGTTTTTGTTCACCCGGTGTTCACTTGGGCACCGCCAAGCTAGTCACCGGTTGTGTCGACCAACACCTAGATGGTTCTTCGGTGTGACCCTCAAGTCACTAGCCCTCAAGGCTCGCCCATGAGTACCGCAAGACACCACTCTCAAGCGAGGTACTCAACGACACGCGCAATCCACTAGGATGCTCTTCGTGATCCCCACGAGGTGAGCTCAAACCTCTCACAAACAACCGGAGGTGGCCGAGAACAAACACTTCTCTTGCCAACGCCTCCAACTTCCTCCAAGCCGGCTAGGAGCGGTACTCTCAAGAGTAACAAGAAATCCACCGGCTAAACCACCCATAAGTGCCACTAGATGCCCTCAAGCAATGCAATGCACTAGGTGATTCACTCAATCTCTCTTAGGATGAACAACCAAGCAAGGGAGATGAGTGGGAGAGAGTCTCTTAGCTCAAAGAATGCACAAGGGATGAGAAATGGCCAAGAGGGCTCCCCAAGGGCCGGCCACCTTCTATTTATAACCCCTCAAACAAATAGAGCCGTTGCCACCGGGTAAAGCCGCGCGAAGCGCCGGCGCGTCCCGCTGGACCGCCGACGCCCCGGCGCCACCACCCGCGCCGCGCGAGACGACCGTTGGGATTTGAAGTGCGCCACGTCACCACGCGTCGGACGCCAATGCTGATCCGCCGGCCGTCCGGCGCCGCGTCCGCCACGCGTCCGGGCCGAGTCCTCGCAGCGCCACAGCCCCCGAGAAAGTTTTGGTCGGGCGTCCGGGGTCGCCGACGCGCTGCCGCGTCCCGCCGCGCGTTGGGGCCAAGCCAAGCACGCCACGCTGAAGTCCAAGGCCCCCGGACGCGTCTCGGCCGAGTCCGGCGCCACTTGCCACCGGCGTCCGGCGCCTTTTGATCGTCATTTCGCCGTGTCGCCCGTCGATCCACGTCACGCCACTTGCCTTCATGCACCAACCTTCACTTGTAGATCACTCTCTTGAACACAAGGGTTGGTTTATCTCGAGATACAAGGCAATGGCTTTGCTCACTAGGTTCTACATGCAATGCACTTCATGAATTCACCTAGTGGCACTCGTGCGTCGAATAGCCGATAAGACTTCCCCTCTTAATAGTGCGGCTATCGATCCTAAACCACTCACACCCTCTATGGTGTCTTGAGTGCAAAACAAAATGGCCCTAACGGTTATACCTTTGCCTTGAGCCCATTTTGTTCCTCCAAAAGATATGAACACTTCACACCATCATGTGACCGTCTCGATCCATCGATCTTGACTTCACTTGCCCTTCACCGTGCATCGGTCCATCGGTGCCTAGTCTTGCCCCAACTTTCACCATCGCATGGTCCTTCACTCCCAAGCCTTGACTAGCCCTTCACCTTCAACACCGGTCCATGGAGCCAAGCATCCTCTTGATCTTCATCTTTGATCACATGACACGTGTCATGCTTCATATTCAATATGCTCATCATGTGGACAACCTTTCTCTAAATCAACCACTTTAGATAAACAAGGTTAGTCCTAGGTTTCATCAATTAGCCAAAACCAAACTAGGGACTTTCACGCCGCCGCCGCATACGCCCCCACCACCAGCTCCGGTTGCAAGCTC